>DWFO01005430.1:0-10540 GCA_018246595.1 Mimoniades nurscia nurscia
TGTAGTGTTCGACCCGGGAATCGAACCCGGGACCTCCCGATCGGCAGTTGCACTCGCAACAAACACGACCAACGAGGCAGTCGAGCGGCAATCCGAAATAAGCGGCATATTCCTTATTAAAGAGAGTTAAACCAAAATACAAAAAATTCATCAAACCAAAGATCGCGTCTCGTTTATCACTTAAGTCTGAACTATTGTATACGACCGCGAATGAAACCCAACGAAATGGAAGGGTTCGTGAAATGTAATATTCAGTTAGAACCAAGTTCTTTGTGCAAAAGTACAAGTTGGTCTGTAAAACTATTTTGTACGTAACTATTAGTATCGAGAAATTGTAGACAGTAGAATTGGTATTTTAAAATTCTAAATCAATTGTAAAATGGCGAATAAAGGAACGTAGCTGGATTTATTCAATGTTTCTTTGAACATGCCTTATTTTCTCCGAGGAATAAATACGAGTTTCTGTTTACCGGATGTTTATCGTCATTTTCTTGTACTCATTACTTTTGATACGGGATTGTACTTGCTATGTTACATTGTACCTTCGCATAACTAAATATATTTTCCTCATTTTGTTACATGGTACGTTTCAACAGAATCTTTTGTTGCATATAAGAATTCTGCTGAGTGAAGCGAATTTACTTTGGAATTATATCCAACATAATGTTAGGAATCATTAAATGTTGTGATTCGTAGATACATATTTATTTCTACGAAAAACCCAAAGTTTGTTGACATTGAAAATCAATCAAGCAATAAAACTACTAATAGTTCATTTACACGAATATTATACATACAACTAAATTGTAAATAAAATAATTGCTGGAATCTCTTTTGTCTAAAGTGAGAAATCCGTTTTGAAATTACCTATTTACTCACATTCATTTGTTACTAACAACTTTTGTAGTTTAGAAATATTCAAACAGGTTACCCAATTAAAAAATTATACAAAAAGTAACATTACAAAAACTATACAAATAAAAAATTATACAACTATTCTCTTTGTTTTTCTTATATAATTATTAATTGGAATTAGGTATTTTCAATTACACGAAGATAATCGGGTAATAAGAACAACGGTAGGGCGAGGAAAAGTTCGAGTTTCGAAGTTATTAAGCCCGGAGTGATGGATTGTACCAAAACCTTTGTACCAGATAGCCGGCATACTTGAACAAAACCTCAAAGCATTTAGAATATAGAAAACTTTCCAAATATTTACCAAGTTTCATTGCGGCATCAAAATTTTCAATCTAAAGTCAGTTCGAACGAAGTTACTTCGAAAATATTTGAAAAAGTAATAAGACTCAGTAACTGGTAATAAAAAGTCAATTATAGTATTGAAAAGAGTACAACGACGTCACGATAAGAAATGATGCTATATAATTGATACATAATAAATATATTGCTGATGGATTTGTTGTGCCTACCGCTTATTCTTACCATCACCCTGTATTGACTCGTATCGAATTTGTCACCTATCTATAGATAAAAAATAAATAATAAATAAATAACCTTACAATTGTTACTTTGAAGTAGGTAGGTACACAAATAAATTCATGATTTTTTCTGCGCATGAATTTGAAAGGTATGAGCTTGTAAATGTATAGGTTAAGATTTAAGTTAGGATAATAATAATAATAAAATACTTATTTAAGTAAATACAATTGTTTTCGTTAACTATTATTATACATAGTAGTAGTAACATCACGTCTGTAATCCCCGAAGAGGTAGGCAGAGGAATGTAGAACACTCCCACGTTTCACCTGTAACTTTTAAGTTCCACGATGGAATAGATGGTGAGCCTATTGCCATATTGTAAATAGCATATTCGTTTACTTAATTCACGTAGGCATATAGATTTCCACGCTAGTAACACTAACGCGAAACGTTATGACGCAACGCACTGTGATAATAAGTTACCTAAATGTTCCTACATGTGTTACGTTCTGCTTAGCACTATGATACTATGTTTATCAGAGTATGACGGTAATACTATACGTATCAGTATTGCTTATATTTATATATCAGTTGAACCAATATTATTGTTATAACGTCACGCCATGTCCTTTACGGGGTAGGCACGGAGCACTGAGTGCCGAATATAGGTACATCTTTACATAAATTACGTTCTACTTAATTTCACTCTCTTCATACAGGCACGTTCGGTTACGAAAACATCTGATTCGTCGGCCAGTGTCTTTCCTATATGGTCTGTCGTGGCCTCTCTGGCCACATGTATGCATCAACATTCACAATTTAATTCGCATAACTATTTTCTTATTGATTTATCTGCTACTGCATACTGTATTTTTTAATAAATATTTAGTCTGTATATTTATGCGTGAATACCTATATCGGTTATAATATTTATACATGTTATTATATCAATATTTATACATATAACATACATTTCGTGTGAGTTTTACATATTTCATTTGCAGATTTATAACATACAATAGATAGCCGCACTAAAGCGAGTCCTTTGAAAAAAAAACTTTTGTGACCACAAAGCACGCAGATTTATGAAGTCAAGCGGATTTTTTTATTTAAATTCGTTTATATAAGATATGTTAGCGTAGTGGTTTGGATTGCAGCTTTTGATCTTTTTGCGCGGTGATCAATTCGCGCACGTACTTGTGGCTACAATACCGTGATCGCTTTTCTTAATTAGATAAGTGTCACTTTCTGTAAAGGTAAAGGAAAACATTACAAGGGGATAGCATTCTTTAAATTCTCCATTATGTTTGATAAGACATGCTAAGTCTACCAACGCGCTCTTCGCCGGAATGACTTTTAACTCTTTTAATTATAATAAGCTTACCTTTTAAACCTAAAATAAGGTATATTATGAGATTATCCTTGAATTACCGCAAAAAGTATACAGAACATCATTTTACGCTATAAAACATATAAATATAATTAAACGTATAAATAATATATATAATTAAACGTTATAAAACATATAAATAAATGTACACTAGCTATATACTCCATTTGTCTTTGTATTCTATGTATATAACTACCTGTAATTAAACTTATTAAAAGTATAGGTACATGTTTGTAATCTTTAAACACAAATGTTGTATATTACAAATGTTCTACAACCTTGTGGGAAAAATAAATATATGTCCCCGAACTCAGCAATATTTAGGTCGCTGTTATCTGAAAAGCTAATTTGTAATTTGCTCCATATACATACGTTAATCTGCAAACATACACCGCTTAGCAGTGTCATATGCAAATGACATATAAAACTTCAAAAGTTCTTGACCCGTGACATTAATTTCTAGTGGCGTGTCATAAGGCTGTGTTACCATATCATTTTTATAAATTGGTTTGATTATCAAAAGAGTTTCTGCTCTTTGATCCATATGCAGGTAGCTTAAAAAAAATTTAAGAACATTTTATATAAATTAGAAAATGATAATTATGCAGAATTTAATGACTGAATAAGTAACTTAATCTGTTTCTCCCGATTGATATAATCCTTCCATTAGGTAATATAGCTGTAAAAGGCGACCCTATTGCTAAATATGGAAACAAACTTGATAGTTTTATATAACAATAAACTAGATGATACATATTACTTTAGTACATTTTAATTTCGTTACATTTTAATATCGTTGTACATACATAATATTAACCTACTATGAACTACCATAATATTAATCAATGTATGAGGTGGAAAAAACATCTGTGATTAACGCTTCTCGTATGCACCTAAAGTGAATTATCGAAGGGGCTTTGATTATGAGGGAATTATTTAATAACAATTTGGATTACATATCTGCATCATTAGGTTTAAATTAAACGGCTGAAATACAGTGTAGTGTGTACAAATTTATGCGTGTACATATTATGTATGAGTAATTTATATATGTGGTTTCTTTCTGAGCTATGTTATAATTGAAGGAGCTTCTTCTGCAAAAAAGCTTGTGTTGTAGAGAAATCATACTTCCAAATAGATTTATTATACAACCGATGATTTCGTATGTCCAAATGTACAATGTACAACAAATATATACATCAATTTACAATGTAAATCCATTGTAAATTGATATACTGTCAATCATATTTCATCATGTAACTTAAAAACTATCTCGTCTTGTCGGTAAACACATCTAAATATAATTCTCTATGTAACATTACTTCAAATTCAAATAAGAATCTAAATCATGGCACATAATATGTGTGTGATGTTACATTTGACGATCAAAAAGCATAATAGTAGCATCACTGTCACTTTGCACAAACACGCCGGCCGCGCGGCAAACAGTCCGACGCGTCTGTTTGTCAAGAACATGGAAAATAATGATATTTGCACTCGTTGCGAGCGATCTGGTACTGACAGGACCAATTGCGAATTGTTTATTCTGTATCTCAATACTTATAAATGCATGCTCGGCAGTATTGGAAGTTTGCAACTAATGAATTGCTCGGCTACATGAGAATAAAATTTAAGTGGTAGGTACTTGTTATTTGACAGACTCGTTCTTTCGCGTTGCTTGCAAGCGCGATTGCCGATCGGGAAGTTCTGGATTCAAATCCGGGGTTGGACATTTTTAGGTTTTTTTACTTATATTTTCAAGTACTTGTTCGGAGTTTGGATATGTGCCCGATGCATGGCAATAGGCTCACCACCTATTCCATAGTGGGACGTAAACGTAAACGGTGAAACGTGGGAGTGTTCTGCATTCTTCTGCCTACCTCTTCGGGGATTACAGGCGTGAAGTTACGTTACGTTATAATTTTATCATATTAGCTCTCTTACGGGATAGGCAGAAAGCATAGTATGCTATAATATCTATCCTTACAGAACTGACATTTTTCTTCCATATTAATCACACTTACATCACATTCAGAGTCACATACTAAAAACAAGAGGGGTGATAAATTAGTTTTCTGGTATAATTAAGCATCCGTAATCTCTCAAATGTCAGGTAGGTAGAAGTTTAGTGTTATATGAAATAAAATACAGAGAAATATCAATGAGGTGTCTTGAACTCATAGCCTTACATGGCCAGCATGCTCGATAGCTACATGAATAGTAATGTTATTATACATATTTCTATACTTCCAAGCGCTACCTCTATTAGGAATTTAAAGCTTAATATCAAAGTCGGTTGAGAATCTGGAGTTGATAAAATATGTAGAGTATGTAATAAGTGCTTTATGAAAAATTTGTAATTATTGAGTTTACATTTAAAAAAAAAACGTTATTTGTCTAAAATACGCGTGTTTAAGTGGGTGTATATAATACGTATTTAAATCTCCACCCCATAAACTAATATTGTAAACATAACAACATTTTATTACTTGTTATTGCATCAAAACATTAATTAGAATCATTGTTATGTAAAAGATTTGTATAATACGCAGTTAGCTACTAACACTTCCCGCATTTATGGCAACATAACATTTAGCGCGAATCTCTCGCGGGTGCTTCACGGGAACGTTTGAAAATAGAAGTTTATTCAAACAATGATCGTGATTTACGAGTAAACAGATTTTGCGTTCGGTTCCGAACTTTCCACGGGCTGAAGTTGTTATACAATTGTAAATTGGACTTTATTATTATTAACGCAAAGGATATTTTTGTCTGACGTGGTTACATGCTTGCGGCAATAATCGATACAAGATTGCTTTTGAAGTTTTCGAGTTTATGGTGGTGTAATGAAAGTTTAATTCACCTTGTGTAAATGGGTTAGGATGGAACATGTTAGCTGCACTTCTCAAGGCTCCTAACCGTCTCTTTCGAGCTGGTTTACAAACACAGCGCCAGACTGTTTTTCGTTTTGCGCGGTGTAAGATTAAATCATATGCATGAAAATTAAATAAACCGTAGGTATTATACATTCTCGTGAGACGAGCTGTTATAAGATGTATGAAATTGGCCCTGCAAAGGTTTGTTGTTTTGTTTGTATTGTATTATATCATCATATTTTTTTAGAATTGAACTAATATTAGTCAAATAAGTCAGCAATGAGTTTTATCGACGAAATAGTCCAATCGTTATAAAACAGTACCTACGTAACTGCAACGAAAATAAGTTTACGAAACTTCCTAAATATTTCGTCTATACTTGAGGAGTAGGTATCTGTTTATGTTAATTCATGTATGGTCTACAAAAATATAAATATGGCCTACAACTAAAACATTCGGAACTTTCATGTCATTTATTACAAGATATTTTCTTCGCTTGTTATTCGTTGATACCTATACCTAGACAAATATTACGCACACACATACATACCTACATATATAAAGGGCTTGTGTTAATGTCAGTGTCTAATTACTACACCTCAATAAGTGTGTCGGTAAAGACGCCGACAGAATTCACATAATCTGCGTCAAACTTAGATAAAATGGGCAATAGAAAATGAGTGGGCCATTGTTCCAGTTTTAATGGACCACCCGACTGATATCGGCTCGGAATCCTCGCAAAAACCGTTCTGAAACATCCGCTTCGAAAAAGAAAAACAAAGTAGTCACTCACCAAAAATTCCATGGGACATTTTATCTTGAGCATTCACAGTTGGATAGCGTTACGGTGTCAAATTGTTGACAAGGCGAAGTTGTCGCCGCTAAGTGAGATGAGGCCTATCGAGTCATGCTACCTATTTTCTGGTATTTTATAGGAATCGTCTTAAAAACATCTTTGTTTTACCAATAGTTTTAATATAGATCTGTGGTATGGTATATCTAATGCATTATATAGGTAGGTATATCTAATGCAGAAACTTAGTTTTCTTTATTTTAAATTTATTACATCATGTGATAGGTTTTTAAAAATGTTTGTAGCACTTTTTGTATTATAGTACCTCAGGTAGGTATATTATAACTCAACGAATATCAGGGAATTACTTTAAAATTAAGATTTCAATATATCTGATCTAATTTATTGCTAGATAATAAAATAAGAAATAGTTGTATAAATTCAAATGTCATTTATTAAAAATTGGTTCATTAGAACACTTTATGTATGTCAAAATGATAGGTACTACCACCGCTTCAGAAAATGCCTCGCCATGGAGAAGAAGCGGCGAAAGAACCTTCATAAGTTTGTTTCTGCATCTTTTAAAATAAGTACATACTTACTTATATTATAATATTATAATAGGAGCTAGTTTATTATGGAGTTGAATTTACATGACACCAAGCATGTTTATAATTTAGGGTACTTACCTAAATTACGTAATGATTTACCTTGTAACAGGCTTTTTTACGAAGACTTGTTTATAATTATTTGAAGTTATCGTATTTTACATATAAAATCACTAATGTATTAAAACTAAGCTAAGTAATCCATAGTGTTTCAGTTGAGATTTTTCTATTGAAAATCTCATTTTCATAAAATAAATTTAGGTATAAAGTAGAAACAAATTCCTCACGCATTTCCTACTGCCCAAAGGTTGACTGGCATAGAGTGCTTTTAGCATTACCTAAGTCTCCCTTGTTGTTCCTTTACTATTTTATAAGGTTTAAATAAGTTCTGTATCTAATAATGTTGAATATGGTTGAATATTTTTGATTTACATTCTTTCGTAAATTAATATTTTTGATTATTTTCTGGTTTAACAATGTACCAGATTGATGAGTGATGCAAACGCCGGTTCTTGCCTATTACGTACATATAGCAAAAATCCAAAGTATTTCTCAAGAAAAAGTACCGTAAGCATCCTTGTGTAATAAAATGCATTCCATAGATAAAGGTTGGGTTTCTAAGGCAAGGTAGGGCACGAGATTTTTTTATCAATTCGTTAGGTACTGGTACGCTTCTCGAGAGCTACATCGAAGGTTGAGATACGTCTAATCCAAAGGCATGTACGAGTAACTAGGTAATCTATGACTAACGAAAGCCGCCGTTCATCGGAATTCTTTAACATAAACAAAAACACAAAAAGTGAAACGTAAGTAGGTGTAGGCGAAAACCAAAAGAGTTTTCAGAAGCTTCTTTATAAACAAACAATAATAGGTTTGTATAAAAAAAATTAAGATATCTACGTTTCAACTTTAAAATATATTCGCTGCCTCACGAGTACTTACAGTTAGTTAATATGTTTATACGGGAACTTACAGGAATAGCATTCTCGGAAAATTGTTTCAGCTTGTTATGTTAACAATAGTTAACTGTTTGGTATTTATAAAAGATATTTATTGATGCCGGCTGTCTCGTTGTACGGGTGGTTTCAAGCGCGGCTTCTGAACGAGAGGTTCTGGGTCGATCCCTGGATTGACTATTATTGGGTTTTTCTACCTTGACATTCCTAGTATTAGTTTTGAATTTGTGCCCGGTGGGCAATATACAATTTGCCAGTTCCATGATGCGACGTATAAAGTAACTGGTAAAACGTGGGAGTGTAGGTACTACTATCTACCGCTACGAGGAAATACAAAGTTGATGTTAGGTATTTTGTTAATATTTTTTATTTACCGTTTATGTAAAACTGGTGGATTCATATAGGTGTACAATATTATTGTAATTACTGGTCAACAACTATCTGCATCATCTTGACATATCGGCTCGAACTTATGTAGGTATTTATTGCATACAATTTAAGCATGTTTCATAATAATTATTATAACTACCAGTTCATCAACCCCTGTCTTGTTCTACGATTGGATCCTGTTGAATAGCTCACTAGTTAACCGTAAGCTATGGTAATGTTTTCTTACACATCTAGTTTAATAAAAATATTATTAATTATTCGAACAATCGATCGGAAAATCGTCCGGCCAGTGAATCAATCAAACAGTTACTCAATTAATTAGTCAATAAAACAATCGATGTAACGATCAATAATTTGATCAATAAATTTCATCTTTTCATCTATTCATCGAGGAATGAGTCTATAAATCAGTTTGTCAATCAATCAATCATTAATACAATGAATCGTTTAGTTTTCTCGATCGATCGATCAACCGGTTGATCGTCTATTCAGTCGATCAATAGACAAAATAATTTTAATGATGACAGTTAAAAATCATAGAATATTTAGCAACAATATACATACATATACATACATCATACATATAAAGAATCATTAAGGTTCTCTAAAAATACTAAGTATACAGAAGGCGTCACTGTTATGAAATTTTGAAAATTATTGTTTGTTTTTATTTTCGGATTTTCAAACGTTATATGTTAAAGTAATAAGAGGTAACCAGAGGCGGGTGTCTAGTACCTAGACTACGTTTCACGTTATCGTTATGTCCCACTATTTAATTGAAAGGCGAGCTTATTGCCTTACACCGAGCACGAATCCAGATTACGAGCTACTACTAGAAATTTTTATCAGTAATCCTAAGTTAGCAAAATCCAACAGTACTCCCCTGGGATTTGAACCCACCACTTCTCGACCAACAGTCGCACTCGCAACCACTCGACCCACGAGAGTGGGGTTATATGATTGTTCAGTTTCTTTTCTTTGCTAAGTCCGTACTCTACCTAATACAAAATAAGCTTTAGGTAGATGTTGCAGTTAAGTCTAAATAAATAAATAGACAAAGATAGATAAATAAATAGACAAAGATAAATAAATAGACAAACTTTTTATATAAAAATCCGAAGTAGACTCGTGTTTGACAATGATAACATTTTGTATAACGAAAAATGATACAATGTTAAATTATAAAACGAATTATTGCAGTCAAAAATATTTACGTTCCCAATCGTCGTCTCAATTGATATTCACACATGAATATGGAATTGCCGCCGTAAAACGTCTTGGTTCCAAATCCTGGCCAGACCAATAGGTATTAGAGATTTGATGCTTAGATATTTATGTGTGTATGTTCCCAAACGGACAGTGTAGGTATATGTTTATAAAGTGTCAAGTATACCTAATCATTTACATAAATCCAAGGACATTACCAAATTTGTATACGCGAGTAAGTACCTACCTTATTATCAGCTAATCGTTGTAACGGTCTAATGGCTTAGAATTTTCATTTCAAATCCACTATACGTATATGCTTCATTCAAATATGCTTGTATCAATTTTCCACATAATCGGTTGAACGATGATGAAATCGATGTGATGCAGCACTACCTAGCGGTGAGCTTTAACGGGATGGATGGCAAAAGGTCTTCTCTAGGAAAACATAACGTATAATTTCCATATTTGATATGCTCATCGGTTGAAATGGTGTCACAGTGTGTAAAACTCAAACTTATATTATTTAGCTTCCTTTGCCGAAAATGGAGTGACTAAAAAATAAGATTTAGACCTGGAGGCAAAATAAGCGGTGTCATTTTCGGTGTCATGTTTAAAGTCCGTCTTAAGGTGAACATGTTCAATACTGCTATTATTCCTTATATTTATCAAAATCTACTTTACATACGTA
Organism: Mimoniades nurscia nurscia; assembly: GCA_018246595.1. Classification (NCBI taxonomy): domain Eukaryota; kingdom Metazoa; phylum Arthropoda; class Insecta; order Lepidoptera; family Hesperiidae; genus Mimoniades; species Mimoniades nurscia. The sequence goes on from DWFO01005430.1 coordinate 10,348, forward strand.
AAAGAATTAGTAAAAAGAAAGAAATCCGGTGATTTTATAATTCATTTTAGATGTATTTTTTATCTAGAAATCTTATAAGCTCTCTAATAACCTAAAAAGACGTGGAACCTAGTTCGTAATGAATAACCATTATTATCATTATGACCTAGTATTTAGTGTATGTGTATAATTATATGATACGTAGGTATATATA
>DWFO01005431.1:0-10539 GCA_018246595.1 Mimoniades nurscia nurscia
ATCGCATTCGTGGATTATTCATCCGCTCTGATAATCAGGATTGCGACTGCACGAAAAATACATACACAATTGTTTCTTTATTTGTACATACAACATATAAAAATAACACAAGTGGCATTCATGGATTATGCACCTAGTCAGTTATTTACGGTTGCTGCATTAATTCTATATACAAAATACAAAAAATACATGACACAAATAGCATGCATGGATAATCTCAGTCGGATATTTAGGGTTGCCACCTGGACAAAAACCTATACCTAAACAATTGCATGATTATTTGGACATGATCGCACAATCCGCTGACGAGCTTAACATGGAAAGGTATCAACAAACAGACGCACTGTACAACACAAAGACCATTAACGAAATCGCTATTGTGGTCATCTTTTGAACGCCATATTTGAACGCTAAACGCCCGCTCGCCTGTTAAGGTGCAATCAAACCTAATTCGTAGTTTAATAACACGTGAACAGATTTTCTATCGATCACGTATCTGACAGCTGGCGAATAAGATTCAGCGAATCCAAACGATATTATATCCAAACGATATATTACATTAGTTCACTTATGCTAAGTTAATGTGTGGTAAAGCGAAGTTGGGAATTTTGATCTCAATTTAAGAATATTATTATTATTTGTGTTCAGAAAACGCAGTGTTCGTGATAAAAGACCTCGGATAGGGCGGACCTAGTCGGTTTATCTCGTAAAAAGTCACGTAAATTAAGTGGACAGTTGTAGCTAATTCAATCACATTAAAGTCTATATTTCATACAAATCATTAGTTCCTTTTTTAAGAAAACACCACAATTCTTTTTACGAACATTTAAAATAAATATATGACACGTTATTGTTCAGCTACGGCCGTAGTTTATGTCAAATCGCGCAACCGCCGGCGGTGAGACGTGCGCCTCACTACCGCAGAATGTGTCCGAACCGTATCTTGACCCCATCGGTTGTTAATAATAAAACGGATTCCAAATACGTATTTAGGTACACGTAAGAGATGATTCGCAAATTTACTGGGCCGTCATCGTGAGACCGTCGCTATACACGTGCGGACCGATGCTTTATCGTTATCGGGAGCTGATAGATCGGCGTCCGATATCCCGGTACGGCAGAACGATATTAGAAATTTACTCGTATACATAATGTATGCTCCGTCAGAGCCCATTAGTTTACAGGTACAACAGGTGAGAACAATGATCATATTTTAATTATAATTATAGAAAGAAACAAAACTTTATTCGTAACCACTGCAGCGCACATAAATAAATAAACACACTGTAAACGCACTGTAAATGAGTAATACACTATCAATTAATAAGAAGTCAAAACCAAAGAAATAATAATGGAAAAAAGCATATACCTACACAAACATGAAACAAATTATAAATTTCTCTTCAATGTTATCGAAGTACAAACAAAATCGACGAGATATCGGACTCCTTGACATCATGAACATCACTATCCGGTATGATTCATATCGGATAACGTTACGAACGCGGACCATGTGTAAGCGCTCTAATATGTAATACTTTGGATAATATATGTCTAATCACTGTTACTATGCTGAATTCATTTACAGAAAGAATTCATGTAGGTACTCGAAGCGGTAAGCCGTTCCAGTAACTACTGTCCTTCTATTCAATGGATCACTGTCATGGCACCACGAACCCCGATAGCCAGGGGACGCCTGACTCGAAAATACAGGTTGGAGGCTCGCGACTCGCCTCAGTCAAAAACTATTCAATCACACTGAAGCAAACGATAGTAAGTTATTCCGATGTTAGAGAGAGACCTATATCCGGTAGTCGACTGCTGCGGGCTTGAAGGATAATAATAAAGCCGTTAAAAAAAATTCAACAGCAGCTATTGATAGATCATCAAAGAAATAATCACGCCAGTCACCTATGTCACACAGCAGCACTGTGTACCTATATTAGGTAATTAAAACAGTAGCGTTACTCGATACCAAGAAACCATTACGGAACCGCGGTATTACATGGAGCAACGTATGAATGTTTGTAGGTACATACAATCGTTTTACAATGAAACATTTCGCGATCCCGCTACAATCAGTGGGAGCTCATGGAGCAAGAGCTCGGATAGCTCCGTAGCTAGTCAAGCAACCCTGAAAAAAGACGTGAGTTAAGCCTATAAACATTTAATCATGTATCATTGTTTTATTAATATTTATACAAAAACGCAGTTAAAAACAGTAGGTATAGATTGTTCCATAACAAAGTATGATCAATGAAATTAGAATATAACGACGTTAATATTATATAATTAGATTAAATTATTTAATATAATTTATATCATTTTATATTCGATACAATTAATATTAGTAAATTCATTTATCTTATGTAATACATGAAAACAATCCGTGTCGTGTGTTCAATGAACGTGAACCGTGTCGAAGCGGTGAAGGAATATATCACCGGACCGGTCTCGACACGGAGACGTCAGGTTGCCGTAACGGGCGACCGAACCCGGCGCTGACTGACCATGGTACAGCGCAGCCTGCGTAGACACAGCTAACTGCATTGGCCGCCGATGGTCAACAACATGGAGCCGTGGTGTTTGATACACGCCCAGCATGGAGATTAGGGGCATAAACCCCACAGGGGAGGCTTATGTCTACTGGATTTAAACGTGCTCATGACATATGTATACATAAAAATAAAGTTGGTAAGTATAAAAAGAAATAGAAGACCAATACCTCTCTTTTTCTATCGTTAACTCGCCTTCCGGATGTTACAAATTAAAATGTTTCTCAGGAATGATCGTCACTTTCCGAGTGTGCGTATGTTTAAACGCTTAACTATTTAGCCACGAAAAAAACTTTTCAATCAATCCTGCGAGACTTGCGTCTTACACACAGCGCACAACGAGTGGGGCGATTAACGAAAAAATATCCAAATATTGTAATGACTTGAATGGAACATTTTTAACATTATTCTATTCATACTATTTTACATTGGGGACATATTTTTGACATATCTTCTACTAATCGTGATCTTAATAGTTCTAAGTTCTGTACAGAATTGTAAACATTTTGTACAAAAAAAACATATTACTTTAAACAATTTCAATCTTTTACACATTCCGTTTTGTAACTACTAACAGGTATTTCATAATAACAAACATTACAATTACACTATTTTTTAATGTGTCAAGTTTTTCAAGACCAAAGCGGATATGCACTTCTTAGGCAAGTGTGGTACATTCTACGTTATATCTCGTTTACCATCCGCTAATACTGCATTCAACCAAGAGCGTATCGTTGTCAAAACAAACCACTTAACAACACGAAAAAATTTACAATCGCATTACATAAGCGAAGTAACAAACTTCAATCTTCTTTCACATCGTATACAGCCGACGGTGGAATAGCTGGCTAACGTCAGCGTAGGCACAAGAAAGGAGCATTCACACGCATAAATTTTCCAGTGCGCTAAGTAATTCAACGCGTAACTAACTACTCATCGAAGCGACTGACGCAACGTGGACGTCCAACTGCGCTCAATTAAAATTCGACAACAATCTCCGTTCACATTAAATAGAATTATCCACACCCGAAGCACACGGCATACTAAACGCTTCGAATTCATTCAGTCGTTCATTCATTCGCCGCGCTGTATCACACCGCGTGAACAATGATTAATCTTGACCATGAGCACGGCGAAATTTGGATATTTTATTAATTCATTTGTACCATTTTGATCTAAAACGTAACATCACGCCTGTAATCGCCGAAGAGGCAGACAAAGGAAGATCCCCGATCCCCGAAGAGGCAGACAAAGGAGTGTAACAGATTCTCACGTTTTACCAACTAGTGAAACGAAGGTGTGGTGGGAGTGGGAAACTAGTGAAACGTAACAAGGTTTACGTCCCACAATGCAATAGGTGGTGAGTATATTATCAACGTTATGCTTTTTAATCATAATGTTGATAAATCTGTTGCAAAACATAGTACCAATTCCATTACTTCTGCGTGTTGATAGCGATATCAGGCGACAGAGAAATGATCTCCTATTGGATAAATCTTAGACTTACACACTGTGGCTGTGGCGAACTACTAAATAAGTACTTAACAATATCTTAATTATTGATTTTCTCACAGCATCGGGCGATTCAGGTACACAAAATCTTCATCAACTTTATGCACCTACAACTTCCAAACAATCAATCTATTCCTTGAGCCGTCTGGTCCGTCTCGTCAGCTGAATTTAAAATATTTAACAATATAAAACTTTAATAACGTATAAGAAATGTTATTTATTTTTTACATATGTATTTAGTATTGATAGCCTTATTCTTCACTTGTGCCACTTTCCACCACCCCGCACAGCATCACGATATAAATCTAGCTTTTTCCTGATGTTGTTTTTCAGTTACGTGATAAAAAAAAAATACACACGAATAATCTCCGATTTTGTAATGTGGGACGAAATTGATCTGAAATACAAATGACTTCCAAATATGTAAATACCCTATTGATTTTGGAATTTTGATCGCAAGCAACACAAGGAACATTAAATCAAAAATTTATTCTTGCATTTGAGAAAAAAATACCTCGTGCAATAACGGTGGTGCTTATTTAAACTTAATTTGATTAATCATAGACATTGGTAATAACAATAATTGTCTGCGGTCGAAGCTCACGGCATACTAAACAGATTGAATCCATTCATTCGCTCGATCATATTTCATTGAATGAGTCGTAATGATTTAATTGGAAGGAAAGGCGGACATGCTCGGAAGGTTCAACCGACAGATTTGAATTCGTAATCGGAATATTTATTACTACGCGAAGTGATTTTATTTAAATTAATAACCACGTCGTGCTTGTAGAGAGTCATGATTCAATCGGCCCACAGTAATAACTTCGACAGTGCACACAAAACTTTCGACCTGATCATGATTCATAATTATGTATCGAGGTGACCGTTGGCAATAGACGAGATACGAACGGATGCACCTACACTCATATTGCAATCTAAATTTAACATCACGAAAATTGTCTAGTTATGAATCGTAGCGAGAGCCCTGTACTCAGCCCGACTGGTAACTGGTAGAACAATGTTAAGTAACTTTAAACATCACGATATTCATCAATCGACATTAGTCACCCGCTGCAACATAGGCGAGCCGCATAATATACAAGTAACACATACTCGTACATTTGTATAAAAACGTTAATTCTCATTAATATGCAAGACATCTTAACTTGAAATGGTTTACAATGCATAAACGATACACACTCTGGCGGCTTAGTTGTTATGCATTACTTTTTAATTCTCCTATACCTACCATCTACATATATGTATATGCGTGTGCTACCAAAAAATTAATCACTTGCATTTTTTTGGGTCCGCCATTCCGGCCCGGTCTGGTGCACTCATAGCGTCGATTATTAATGTGGCAAGTATAAAATACCTATGTACATTTATAAAAACAGTAAAAAGATGAAAAAAATAAAAAACAACAACAACAGTATCACACACGTCTGTTGAGTCGAAGACGTATTATACAGATGTACGGACGGACAGGCGTCGCGTCGTAACGTGTGTATGTACATATATAACAATGATATATGTAAAGATAATCTAGCCGGTTGTAATATGGCTAGATTCATTTGCGATAGTCAGTTGAACGCTCCAGTTGGGTTGAAGGCCAACATTCGTCCAACGCTTGGTCAGTTTTTATTATAACTTGTTGTACGTATGCTAGGCGAGCCGTTGACCCGCCAGTAGGTATCGCCAAGTGAGAAACGCCCGTGCGAGTTGCTTATGAAGTTTTTTCAATAATCCATATCTGTGACATGTCAAAATAATTGTCTCGGTGATAGCGAACGTTCTAGATCATTCTTCCTACCTATAATCTTGTTAAAGTCGATAAAATACAATAATAATAACAATCAATAATAAATATCTTGTCAATGCACTCGTTCATTTGTATCCAGCGCATATTACGGTAACCAGACCGGCTGTTGAACTATAGGTATATATAGGTACTTATGTAGATAATTTTATTCATATATATTTTTGCAATCAGTATGTAGTTAAATTGCAACTCCAGTTTCACCACACACTGGTTAAAATTATATTATTCATTAAATGTATACGTGATGTAACGGATTGCACTTAGTTCTTCGAATAAAACGTGAGTTATGGGAAATTTATTGTAATAAGCCCAATTGGTAACGGAAATAAATTACAATTTGTTTGTCCGTGCATTGACTCGATACAAGTGATACCCAAAAACAAACGTCTTGTTATACTTGTAATTATTGGCAACGGCCATACCCGCTCCCCTCTGCCTTCCCCTCTAAATATGGATATTAAACTTAATTACTAGGACATAAGGATTATAATATAAATGTCTCGCCTACAGTTGATTGATTAATTCCCTTTATTTTAGTTGTCAATGTTCTTTTTACGCTGGTTTGTATAGATATACATACATATATATTTTTGATCTTGATATAATTTGTTATGAATGTATGAGACGGTCCGTTACAACTTTGAATCAACTTACACATATTCACCGCCGCCGGCTCATTAAAGGCAATTGCCGAAAATATACATATTTAAATAATAAGAGTAGGTACGTTATTAATAATATAAACAAAGCTTAGCTTGTATTACGTGTCGGTAACTTTATTAAGAAAACATTATAACATACATATATTATGATGTCCATAGATTACCATCCATTCTATTGACGCGATTTGATTTCTAACATTATTATATCGAGCCGCCAGAAAATCGAATGGCTCTAAATCGTTCCGAAAATCGCTTTATCGTATGCTTACTTGCGATCCGAATTTCTGAAAACTCGATTCGAATCGGCGCATCCCTACCTATTCAAAAATAGTATCTCAAACTAATATCGGACAGCTATCGGACATCTATGGGGTTTTGTCAAGTGTATAACGGAACGCTAAAAGATTATTTTTAGCACAAACTAAGCTGCGCAGCGCCTTTATGATTTTAAAGCTGAGAGTGTCAGGTTAGGAGAACAAAAAAGTGATCTATTAGGTTTCTAATAATTTTGCTAGGAATAAAGATAATTTATTGGGAAACACACAGGCTTGCATTCAAAGTGCATTATTGCGAATTAACATCATTCCCGTTCGCACTTGAAGTTTCACGCGGGCTCAGCCGTTACCTGAAAGGAAATATATATTTTTACCTTTTACTGAGTTGTTTGTTATTTCTACTTCACCTCTAAATTTAAAGTTTAATATTACATTTACAGTGATTCTTTTGCATATATTTTTTTTTGACTCTTTTTATCGTTCCCCTGTTGGAACATGGGTCTCCACTCAGTATGGGAGGATTAAGGCCATAGTGTGCCACGCCGGCCAAGTGCGGGTTGGCAGACTTCCCACGCCTTAGAGAACATTTATTATATATTAAAAAACCATTTTTATATATTAAGTCAGGCTATAAGGCGGACGGGCCCATCTGAAAAAAAGTGAATCCGGAAATACCTCTGAAATGTTATCGTCAAATATCAGTTAGACGCGTCAAGAACTACACTGTCCTTCATTGAAATTCAACATATACACCCGTTCCCGTTTGTTCCCGTTCGGTGCTGAATATAGATCATTCCAATACCACACCGTTCTGTTCGATCTTCAGTTCAACGAATCCAACTGTCGCCAGCCACTTTGATTATGTCGCCACTCCACCCGACGGCGCGCACCAGTGTTGTCAAATTGACAGTTCAATATAAATCTGTCATACATAATATGTAAAGACCCACTCATTGGCACCGTTTTTTGTAAAAAAATATACGTACCAAATCGAATTAGGATCAAATGGGGTGCGAGTGATGAAATAAGAAACGCAGATGGTGCTTAACACCTGGCAACACTAATATATATATGACAACACTGATATATATGGCAACACTGATATATATAGTAACACTGATATATGTATTCCTTCTTCTGTTTTTGGCTCCTTCGAAAATTCTCCTTCTTTCCTTCGAAAGTTCTTTAAAATAAATAATTATAATATTATTCAAAAGCTCGTTTAATTATCCAACAGGTTATGGGCCGTCTCATACCTGCAAGAAATATAAATAGTAATTATCGTAAAAAGTATAAATACAATTTTTCATGATCTCAAAATTGAACACGCGGTCTGCTCTTCTTTTGTTTCTTTCGCCATTTTTTTCAGCTATAAAATATTACGATGACGACAAACAATGGTCTCATGAGCATAGAAAAACTGACTGGTCGTGAAAATTACGCCACATGGAGTTTTGCAGTCAAAGCATTCTTGCAACTGGAAGATCTGTGGGAATGTGTGGCTGTTCCGACCGACAAAGCTGTGGAAGTAAAGAAAGATGTGAAAGCAAAATCAAAATTAATTTTACTACTAGATCCAATTATTTATGTACACATCCAAGAGGCCAACACGGCCAAAGAAGTGTGGGACAATTTGTCACGAGCTTTTGAAGATTCAGGCTTAACAAGAAAAGTGGGCCTGCTTAAAGATTTAATAAATACCACATTAGAAACCAGTTCAAGCATAGAAGACTACGTGAGTAAGATTATGTCTTCAGCACATCGGCTCAGGAACATAGGTTTTAAAGTGGATGAAGAATGGTTGGGGACGCTGATGCTAGCGGGTTTGCCAGACATTTACAAGCCCATGATCATGGCTATTGAGAGTTCCGGAGTAAAAATATGTGCAGATTTAATTAAATCAAACTTTTACAAGAAGTTAAAAATTGTGAAACAACCGCATTTTACTCAAACTTCAAAAATAAGCCAAAAAGTAAATATCAGCAAAATAAAACCAACCAACAGTCAAATTACAATAATAGCACAGAGCAAAATAAATCAAAAGTACCAAGATGTTATCATTGTAACAAATATGGGCACTTAAGCAAAAATTGTTGGCACAAAAATAAAAAAACAAATGATAATGGTTTTATTGCAGCTTTTTCAGTGACCACATGTAATGACTTATTAAATTGGTATATTGATTCAGGTGCATCAATGCATATGACCATGCATAAGGAGTGGCTCCAGAACATTACCTCGCCACCTGTCAAAAGTATTCGGATTGCAGACAATAAAGTTCTACAAGTTGAATGTTGTGGTGATGTAACTTTAAGAATACCTGATGCACAAGGATCAGTAAATAAAATACAGGTAAAAAATGTTATTTATATACCAGAGTTATCAACAAATCTTTTATCTGTCAGTAAAATGATCAAAAATGGATGCAAAGTACATTTTGATGAAAATAATTGCAATATATTCAATAACAGTGGACAGCAAAATGATTTAAATAGCTTGTCTAAGTGGTGCAAAAATAACCACATGCGATTAAATGTTGAGAAATGTTATCATATAAGATTTACCCGAAAAAAGTTAGATTGTTGCAAGAATATTGTGTACACTTTGGATAATATTCCCTTAAAACGAGTTGAGAAGATTCGCGACCTTGGGGTAACGTTGGACAGCAAGTTGCGATTCGACAAGCATGTTGATACCATTATTCATAAAGCATACAAAACCCTCGGCTTCATCTTGCGAAATACCAAAGAATTTAAGAGAGCTGAAACTATAATTCTTCTATACAATGCCTTAGTAAGAAGTTGTCTCGAATACTGTTGTGTTGCTTGGAACCCATACTATAAAATATATATAGAGCGTATTGAAAAAATTCAAAAAAAGTTCCTAATGATCTTGGCGTATCGTCAAAAAACTTTACTTAACAATTACGATAGTAGGCTAAAATATTTTAAAATGACTTCTCTTGAAGACCGTCGAAACATTCATGACCAAATTTTTCTTTTCAAAATTGTAAATGGAGTTTTGGACTGTCCACAGCTTCTAAACGAAGTAACCTTTAATGTGCCTTCTAGAATACCTAGATCTGGCAATTATACACCATTTGTATTAAGACGGGCTTACACAAACCTTGGTCGCTACTCACCTCTTAATAGAATGTTCCGACAGTACAACAGTCTGATTTCTTCCAACCGAAAACTTGACATTTTTGGGGACACATTAGTACAATTTAAACAATCTTTGACAAATTCTAGAGCTAATAATGATTAAATTCTATATTTTCACCTAATTATGATTAAATTTTATTCTGTAATCTGTTCTCTATGATAACTGTAACTAAAATCACTTGTATGATAACTGTAATATTCTATGACTACTGTAATTATTATAACAAATTTTAAATGTTAATTAATTTAATAAATTGTAAATTCTAATTAATTTAATAAATTGTAAAGTCTAATTAATTTAATAATTGTTAATTCTAATTTAATAAATTGTAAATCATATAATTAATTGTAATTAATAGTAAATTGTAATCAAGTTTTGTATTTTTAAGAAATATTGCAGTCGCTATTATTATTAATTTGTTGCACTCATAATAAGAAATGCAATTTTAATTAATTTTGTATAAGTAGGTATTAATTGTGACATTAATATAATTATTGTGCCTTATATGTTACCCAAACTAAATTACAATCTGACAAAATTTTGCA
>DWFO01005432.1:0-10538 GCA_018246595.1 Mimoniades nurscia nurscia
CATCATTATTATCATCATCATTATTATCATCATCATTATTATCATCGTCATTGTTATTATCATTGTCATCGTTATCATCAACAGCCTGTCTTAGTGTTTCGTAAGACATAGTTGCCATAGTTGCCGTGCCCCGTCCTAAGTCTTATAGATCTTATCAAATTTTAAACGTTTGGTCTCAATTAAAAAAAAATGTTTTAATTTTTGTGAATACCACGGTCCCAATTACATAAAGAGGCCAAGTGTAACCAACAAGAAACCTATGCACCCGTAAAAGTGAAATAAACGACATAAAAATGTGCAGCTGAGGTGCCTTCGCAATGGAACTCTCCAGACCGTTTGTATGAAAACCGCGGTTTAATTACACTCAAAAATCGCAAAGAAGAGCAAAGAACTACAGCAAACTCGAGGAAAATATTATTTTCTCGAAGAAATTCAATACTCGCTGTACACACAATTTTTAAGAAAACACGAAAGGTCGACTGAATCAGAAGTAAAATGTAAACCTAAAACCTGAAGAGTAGTACTAAATGAAAATTTAGAGACCAAAACTATGCTGTTAACATTAAAAATCTACTAAGTTATGTTATAACTCACCTGAAACACAATAGCCTCTCTTTTGATTTTAGAAAAATCCTTGAAAATCGTATCAACAATTTCCAAAAATTTCTCCCGTTGCAGAAAGCTTGGGCCATCCTTTTCGAAATAATCAAGGAAGTCGTACAGCAAGAAGTATGTTCCTGCAACCAAAACACGAATATATGCAAAGAAAAAAAATAAAAACACCTATTTTCTTTTTGGATTGTGTGATTTGACGGACACAAATTTCACACAGACTTACACTCTTCATTGTTATCATCAAAAGCAGCTTGTTATAGTCCACTCTGGACATAGCTTTCATGACTCACTTTCCTCTACGTCTCAACGTCTTGAGCGTTTTTATTAGTTACATAATATCAGTCAATCCATTTAAACATTCACGAACCAGTGCCCTTAAAATTTTCATGATTCTTTGAAGCAAAATCGTAAACAGGAATATTCAGAGAAAATAACAACAGAATTTAAAATAACTATCAAGTTACCGCATATTTATTCGCACAAAGAGAGAAAGATAATTATCAAACTCCCAGCGTCCAGTTGATTTATTAATTCTATTAAATCAACCGTAAAGTTCGACGGTGATTTGCAAGAAAGCTTTATGAATTAATGTTTCTTACACAATAAACAGAAAAATTGTAAAAGGTAAATTATTTTGAGCTTCGCTGAATTCGCACTCAACTGAGTTTAAATTTGATTTGATGTGTTCTAACCTTAACAAACTGAGATTGTTTTGAATAGATAAATTTGTAAAATAATATTGTGCTCTTGATCAATAACGCTAGGTGAAAGTAATAACTGACTATTATATTATTACAGAGTTTTTATTATTATTATTATTAATAATATAGATTAACTGACTATGGACGACCATATTATAAATCGATAATACATTTGTCATCGCATTGCTGTGTAAACGAGTAATGAAATATTCAAATATCACTTTTATACGTTTTCTTTTGGGAATATTATAATCTCTTAGAAAGGTAAACTCGTTTTCCGTTCTGTCGCGGCGATACATATTAAAATATTCAAGTGTAGGATATAAAGTTCGAAAGCAGTTATGAAATTTTAATTGAAATCAAACTGAGCGCAATTCCTCTACACGTGTTAACGAGGCATGTAGCGGCCGTGACAGAATCGGCTTTTCTCTGTGTTGTGGAACTTACCACCACTGTTTTCAAGGTCAAGGGCGCACATAAGCACATTCATTATGCAACACTTTCCGTACGTGTACATACATTAACATATTTTTAATTTTTCCATCTTTCATGTTCGTACATATATGTTCAATTATACAAATTTCTAATAGAGTGTATTGATTTGAACATTTAACGGTCGGCATGCGCTGAGTGTCACTATGAAACCATCATTAAAGTTTGATTAGTTAGTAAAACAATTATAGCTTCCGATCTGTCAGCTGACGGAAATGATCGATGTTAAAAATGACAGGAACAAACCGGGACCGGACGTCGCAGACACCCGTTGCATGCGATGATTCGATCGATATGGTAACATTCATATCTTCGCCTGTACCACTCACAGTAAGTAATATTCTCCGTTTATTACTTCTATGCCATACGGGCGTTGCAAAGACATCGATCCAACCGTGATCGAGGCTAGTATTAAAAAATCATATTGCTTTTTCAATTATTTGTGTAATTATTACTCATATATTTAATATAATATGTATTAGTCTTAACTGTGTTATTAAAAGTTCACTTCAAGTTTAATATTTGTACAATACTATCGACTACGAGCCAAACGGAAAGTAAGAAGAACAAAATGAATATTTACAAAACATATTTTAAAACAAATAAAACGTTAAAGTAAGTCATATTGGATCTCGGTCTTATCCCGGCCGGCATGCTGGGTTCGTCTGGGGTGGGGTGCGTAGCAACAGATACGGGGGGGTGGGAAAGGGGGACGCCTAGTTACGTGGGCGAGTCTGTAGTACCTGGTAGTACGACTAAAAATCCACAGCGTGGTATTGTTGTGTCTACATAGATTTGCGCAGGCGCGGCGCCCCCGCGCGGCATTTGTGGAAGTTCCGAGCCGACCTCGAACTCCGTGCCCGATATTGATAGACTTACGCCGAGGATTGAAAACAAAATACGATGATCCGGCAGTAGTATGACTAATCAAAAACTTTAGCACATGTTTTACTTAGTAAACATTTTTTTAAAGCGCTACAAGTAAATTCTGTATATTTTCGACATATTTAATGATTTAACGTAAGTGATCGAACATTGAAGTAATTCTGATTATGCTGGGTTTGAAGGACATAGGACCCTTTCGATGAAGTTAGATGAGTTTTATTCCCATCTGCTGACTTCCAAAGATTGGTAGGTGTAACTCGTTATTCGTGAAGTAAATTAATGTTAAATATATTACTTTAATTTAAGACCCGATGAAAAAAAATATTACGAACAATACAGTACATTCGCAAGATAAATTTTAATTACATTAAGCCTCGGTTACATTTTGAAAGAATAAATTCAAAGAGCGCGCATCTATTCAATATACTAGCCACCGGTTTCATTATACACTGAAGTTGGTGCTGAGATTTTTCAATTAAATGTGTGTCAGTATTCTCGCGGTGATGAGCGGGAGCTACGAGATTCCCACTGTGGTTAACTTGCGGTTAGTACACTCGTCGCTTCCGCGTTTGTAATTGAAACACAAAATTAAATATTTTATCAGCAATATATCCTTCTAACTGAAATATCACTTATGTATTTTACAATTTACATGTACCAAAACTGCACATTACCATAGTAGCGGTTTGCAGACTTTTAAATAAAAATTTTCTACAGTGGTTTCAAAGAAAAAAGTATATAACTATCCAGTTACAAAGTCGACTGTAACATTACAATTTTCATAGGGAAAATTTTCTTTACCGGGATAAAACATACTTATTGAATCTCTACGGCGGCGCGGCGGCGTACACGAGCAAACTTCTCAATACGATTATGTCTTAAAGGCTTTAGCAACATCCTTTGTTTGCAATGGAATTATTTTCCATGAACAAACAATATACAACGAAATGTTAATAAAAATGCAACTTTCAATATGATTTAGCGCAGTATCCCATATATCTAAACTTGCGCAATAGTTTTGTGATTATCCGTGTAGCTTATTGAAACAAGTATTTTGTTAAACATACCTTCATCTTGGTTGCTTCCAAGAAGTACTTCGGTGTTATGGAAATTGCCTTCCTTCATCATCGTGTCCGGGTCTTTAGGCAGAAATACGCCGTCTACAGTCGGAGCGGATGGGAAACCTAAAATTCCGGTGTACGAATTCCATTGTTGTACAGATATCGTTTTAGCGTCCACACCTCGCATGCAGTCCATGACCAGGCTCGGGTCAACGGCAAGCAGACTGCTGTTACAATTACAATCGTCTATCAACACCTTGCCAATATCTTGAGCTCTTTCCCCCGTCATCCAGCTCCACGGCGCGTTCAAAGTTCCAGATTGCAGAATGCCTCTCTTAAACAGCCCCTTCATTTCAGGAGAGAGCATGTGAAGGCTCACACTGCCACCGCCTGCCGACTCACCAAACAATGTAATGAGATCAGGGTCCCCACCGAAAGCTCGTGCATTGTCCTTAATCCAGCGAATTGCCAACTGTTGATCCCATAAGCCCATATTACCCGGTGCTTCTTCGCTGCCAGGCGAGAAGAATTTATTTAAATATAAGAATCCAAACGCACCAACCCTGTATTGCATCGAAGCCACTATTACGTCACTCGACGAAGCCATTATGTCCGCCTTATACAGGTCAAGCGTCGCCGTTCCACTCATGTACCCACCTCCGTAAATCCAAACTAATATTGGCACTTTAGGTCTTTCTGCCAGAGGCTTATCTTGGTGATGTCTGACGCGAAGATGTTGCGGAACCCATACGTTTAGATATAAGCAGTCTTCTGATATGTTAGTATTCGGATTCCACATCTCTTCGCCTTCGAAACCAGGGAAGTATTCATACCGCTCTTGATAACAGCTGTTTGGCATGGAAGTGGCCTCGAGGACGCCGTGCCAAGGATCGATAGAAACGGGCTTGCGGAACCTAAGAGGTCCCAGAGGAGGCTTGGCGAATGGTATGCCAGTGAAGATGTGCACTTCGCGTCCCATCACGGTTTTAGCGTAACCCTTGACAAGCCCACTCTTGGTCTCAACAATGAGAGGGTCATTGTGGAAGTTCTTTGGTACATGACTAGTGGTTGGCGTTGTCTGAGTGGTGGACGTCGTAGAGTCATGGTGGTTCGCCCACGACCGGCTCCACACGCCAGACACCAAAATGCATAAAAGTAATTTGGTGAACACGATTTTATCGTGGGCACACATTTTCATTGTTATTCTGTAAAAGCCTTTCAACGAGATACGCCGAGCATAATCGAAAGTTATCAGAACGATTTAATTAATATTTGTAACCCATGTCTGTGTTCACAGCAACTCTATACATTTGTAGCGATACCTGTAACAACGAGAAAACAATATTAATATGCATTGCAACGACCATTTCATTAATAATACACGTATAAAAGAAATTTAAAAAGACTAATTTAAAAATGTTACAGAGAAAGCGCTTGAATTTACTTTGTTTCAACTCAATTTTGTAGCGTAGGTATACGTGATAGATGATACCATGGATGGATCCATTAACTGACTTTAAACTGAAAGTGTAAGAGTCGCGGAGAGGGTGCATTAATCACAATCCGACAGCTGGATGGAGAGTAGACTAAAAACTTTAATGGTCTTTTCCAACGCTTTGTGAAACATTAATTAAAGAGAAACATTAATTCATTTTGAATTACCGACGAATGTATTGATTTTAAACAAAACCATGTGTTTATTTTACCATATTAGTAAATATATTAACAAGACAGATCCGCCGATAAATCACCAAATAACACGTTTTTGTAGTGAAAGGTACCAAAGACTAAATTTATTTGTACATTATGAAAACAAGTGCCTTGTTAATAAGAAATATCCGACAACGGCACCTTCATACAAATGTTATTTCAGTGTAAGCCTTTCATGAACGTGTGATAGTGCAGTATGCGGTACTCGAAACGTGAAGTAACCTGAATAATACGTGGTTATCACTCGGAAGTAACGCTAACGGCGTGAATGCGTTACGCCACGCAAGCTCACTTTTGAATTCATTATCAAATCCATCTCCCATCACCACGTAACAGATTTCCGTGCGACCTAGCCAAGGAAATAAATATATGGATACAAGTCTTAAAGAAACGCAATGAAATTCGAGATAATAACAAATATAGGTTAAGAGTAGAACACTCAAAAGTAAGAACTGGTATACTTGGAGTATTTATGTTTGTAATACAGAACAAAATAATCACCGCCACTTGAGCCCGAATTTTACAATGGGCTCCCGTCCACGGCTCTTCGTTCTTTCATTTTCATAATAATTTCGTTTATAATAGCATTGCCAACAATAGAGCTCGGTCGTCCGAATCTATCTTGTTTAGTGATAATACCAAAACCACATAGCGATTTAGCGCAAGTAGTAGACAGAGGAGTGTGGTACACTTCCACATTTCTCACTGTGGAATAGGAGGTAAGCCTACACCAGACATATTGATCGCCAGAAACGACGAATTATTAATCACACTGTCATTACATTTTACCCTACTTCACATAACTACGTTTTAATTTAACCGAAATCAATTCCAAGGTCAATCTTACATAATTCGAACTAACAACGCTTTTAACACACAATGTTTAAAAGAAATATTTCAACTTGTATTTTCGTGCTACAATTTTCGAAGCTCTCAATAAATATCAATTATGCAGTCTATCTTTGTCATGGAAAATGGTCTTGCGTTTAACAATTGTTTTGTAATGTTTTTACAAGTTGATTGTTGAAGTACATGGCCAAATAAAGCGGTGAAAGACGGAAAACAAAACTAAAGGGTATTTCACGATTCAGTAGTGCGCTGATTTTCTTTAAAGATAAAGATATCCTTTTATAGAATTCGAAGTACATCAACGAATTTTTTTTATACCTTATGTAATTGACACAGCCCTACCCCTAGTATATAGATTAGATGCAATGTATATAAAACCGCCTTTTGTATACTTAAAATTTAAAGATTATTATATTATGTACATATAGGTATATCATTTTCTATTGGTGTACAAATAAAGAGGATAAATAAAATTATAAATAAATGTTGCGTGAACCCGTTGTAAAATATACACAGTTCCTTAATATTGTACACGACTCTCGTAATGAGTTTAAATTGTCGTTTCGAACCGAGTCGCCGTATCGATTTCTTTTCTGCGCGAACCCCATAACTTCATATAACTAATTAACCAAAAGACATGCCCATATGCGTTGTTACGCCTCAGGGTTGAATATAAATATCTTGTTAGCATTTAGTTCGTATTCTACTGGATTTTTCACACATTATCACAATAATTCTCTGCCTGGGAAGCGGCGATAATCAACGTGAAGACATTGTTACCTGTCTCTGTTTATCATAGTTAAGGTAAGTGACATTAAGTGAGGCTGGACATCGAAAACATGGGCGCAAATCAACACTTTGAAAAGCATCCTTAGCATTCTAAGTGGATAGGTATGTGAGGGATACGCGATGCGATCCCTCCCCATGGCTATATGTACGTAACTGTTGCTGACAGGTTTTGTAGACGTTGTAAAAAAATCGATCAGTTGAATTTGACTTGTGACCCATTATGGGCCACAGCACTCGGATATGCGCTCTTGTAATGTGACCAAAGCCTTTCTCCAGTTGTAAGAAGTAAAAGTGGATTTCAACCCCACAATTTTTCTACTCCCCGCTGTATTCTTCTTACGAAGCCTTCCTCTGGATGTTTTCACTTCAGATACTGTTGCTGGAAACAGTGATCTAGTGCTCGTGTTGAATCAGGTATGTAGATTTTTGAGCCGTGATTTCTTCTACCGGGTTTTCCTCTTTTTTGGATTCTAATCTCTATCATAAATTGGAATACCCTCGGGTGCAAACAACGACAATCCATATGTGGGATTATAATGAATCCTGCACCACATTCAACAGGTAGCGGATCACGAGTTATCAATATGCGCGTCCCGCTGAGGTCGGACCTTGCCGAAACCCGGTCTGATCGAAGGTAATCATTATTTCATCGGACATTCGAATCGCTCACAGGGGACGCATAACATTGTTTTCGGGTTTGGGAGTTACGACATGTGGAAACGAATTTTGGCACGTCACCAAACACACCGGGTCGTATTTAATTGGAAATTGTTCGCTGGCATTTATTGCCATTTAAATTAGGCATTTTAACGACACCTACTGTACAGTAGACGAAAATGCAATTACGAACCAGTACGACTACGACAAGGGAGTGTAAGGAGTGCGTGAAACCCATTTTTAACTAACGCCATGAACTTTATAGAAATAGGTTAATAATGTAGTTGCGATCAGAATTTATAGTACGATAATTGTGTGAAGCAAATCGAATTTGTTATTATTTAATAGCCAAGTTGTATTATAGCATTAGATATTGCGACGTGCGGCGCTATAGTTCTAGAACATTCGACAGTCACGTAAACACTCCAGCCACCGGGCCATTACGCACAACCTTTTGGTAACGAGAACATTTGACAATGGCTAATTGAAGGCAATGTAATATCAATTGTTGGAAACCGCTTAACAAACAAACGTCCTCACGAACAAGTACAGCTTCAAGAGCTAGATCTGCATGATAAGAATTATACACAAGTTTTACATTTAAATACGCATTTACAATCTTACTAGATTGCATTTTTTACGTCCTAATGATGGGTACGGGTGTCTCCCATTGCTGCAGAGGCCCAGGAGTATATACCATCACAATAATCCAATGCATATTGGCCGACATAGGGATAGGCAATCCAACTAAGGATATTTTGAACCGATTTTCAGTCATCCGACCGAGCAAACCGATAAAACCGGTGCCCTGAACTAATGGATAATTGTCACTAGCAATTATTTATCCAATCCTCATTGTATCATAGTATTAATCAAGTCTATGCCTCCATGCATCGCTGCTTCAATTTTTATATCGCTTACTATCTGCAATTGCGGTAGAGATTCGTGCGCTTTACTTTACAATAGAACGAGCTTAGGTCCACGCAATTTTCTATGCTCTCCCTCATGTAATACTATAGAAAAGGCGCAATCAAAAAGAACCGTAAGACACCAGGGCATAAGTAAAAGAAAAATTATCACCATTACAGAGACGTGATCTGAAATCTGTACTATGGCAAGGTGGGGGAGTGTTACATTTGTCAAGACGAGTCTGTCCCAGAATTTTTTCGAGGAAGAAAATTAGGAATTATGTTATATAAAGACATCAATCATAGTAAACCATTATTCATGTTTAACGTATTATGCTCGTCGCCGGAATATGTGAAATTTTTTATAAGAAATCAATTATATTTTAATTACACGCAACTCTTATAAATATTAATTGAAAGCAACTAAGCCTCAATTCCTTGTATGAAAATCTTATATGAATTTATCATGTCGAATTGCTACTGATGAAGAACAAATAAAATTATTACGTTTTTAATAAACAGTGGTAATATAGTTAGGCATAAATTATGCAATAAATATACATCTACCAATCGTTACCCGTTTGATTGGGTGCGTGACAACGAACCTGTATCAATCAAATAAACTGACACATTCAGCTTTCAACGATCGAGCCACGTCACATATAGTTCATAGCAATTATTGATGTGTAATTTAGAAAAACACCAAAGGCAACTTTTAACTACTTATCGATAAATAAATTCCAGGCCACGTGTGGAATAGTAAAGCATATCAAAGCATCGTTTGGCAAGATCAGCGGCCGCGTCCCTCGGGAGCAGTCTTCGCTGTAAATTAACTTAAGGTTGCTCTGTATGCAGACTATCGCGCCGTCTAACGAGGTCCGGGCCCAACGGATCCCCGCCTTCTGTTCGGGCAACTTACGAAATACACTGTCGACGCAAACTTACATATGTCGCATAATCCCATTAAATTGTCTCATTCGCGCTGTATAAAAACACATAACTATGTTTATTCATCGAAAACGTGCACAAAACACATTATTTGCAATACTAACACCAGCGCAAAACACATATATGTATGTAGATACATACGACGCGCGACGAGTAAACAACAACATGTGTTTGTCGTGTTCACAAAGAAAGATGAAACGTGTGTGTCCTCGTCTCATGGAATAAAATTTGAATAAGCTTGTCAAAGTAATATTTAATCATGCATAACACTTATTCAGTTTTCCAGCACCAACCAATAAAATATTTAAAATATTTAAAAATTAGATACAAAAAATATACGTCATACGCAATATTCAATAGTACCTACACGTATAATTTGAAAATAGTTTTACAAATATTTTCACCAGAAATACTAAAACAATACGGTAGATAATAAATGTGTGTCGCACTGTGTGTGAATTACCTCTCTTCGTCTGTTATCACACCGCAATCTTCAATATACTTTACGTAGGTAGCGCGACTGACATTAGGCGCAGAGAGAAAACGGCAGATAAAAGTCGCCAAATAAGGCGACTTATAGGTGGGAAGAGGCAGAGGGGTGCGGCGGGCGATGGAGAGGTCGGCGCGCGCCGGTCGATAAATCGATGTGGGTAATAATACAATGCTGTGCGGTGGGTCGGCCTTGGGCGCCTGCAACCTGCAAGACACACCTCCGGCCTTCTCAAGTTCATTGCCGACTCGCCGCCTTAATATCCCAAAACACAATTATTAGCTCTCATCCCAAGCCGCACCACGCGCCGTTAATAATTAAGGACATAGCAGAGCTTATAACGCCGTCATTCTCCTCTCTTGCGTCGTTTCGCTATGACACGTACGTCGAGACAATAACTCACCAGTAATTGGGCTCTGACAGTGCGTTGTAT
>DWFO01005433.1:0-10537 GCA_018246595.1 Mimoniades nurscia nurscia
AAATGTAGAAGACTCCCAAATTTCACCAGTTACTTTTAAGTCGCACGATGGAATAGGTGGTGAGCCTTTTGCCATACATCGGGCACATATCGAGACTCCGAGCCGAGTCGACTACTAGAAAATCTAAATTAGACAATTTAGTGCTCGACCCGGCAATCGAACCTAGGACCTCCCGTACGGCAGTGGCAATGCAGAAGCTGTTGCTATATCTTACCTATTGAATACAACCAGAAATTATATACGATAATATAATATACGGTAATATAATATAATATACGGTAATATAATATAATATACGGTAATATAATATACGATAAAAATCAATTTACCTTTACTTAATTTCCTTACAAATATTAAGTAGTCTGCTAATTTCATTGTTACCGAAGGTGTACGAGTGTGCAAATTTCCATGCAAATCGAACGGCTCGCAGAGTTTGTAATTACCGAGGCTATTGTAACTCTCGTTTACTAAAGCAAATGTTATTTACCTATATATTTAAAATCAACCGATTTAAAAACGAACGTCTTATCGCGGTAAGTTTTTATTACTGACATTTAGTACCTATTCATATTATTATTAGTATTAATCTTAAATCTAAATATAATTTATTTAATATTTATTGCAAAACCAGCTGACGCGTTTACTTTGGACCACTACCCAAACGCTCCGCACCGCGCAGGCGTACTTTTCCTTCGAAGGTTGTAAAAAGCCCTGCCTTGCGAATTACCGAATTTTTTTCCTGCACTTAATTACATGCTAACCATCTTTCCTAACGGGATAATACAATATTGTACATTAATATATCTATTTAAATCATATATTATCTTGTTTTCATATACATACGTATGTATATTAACATTTAAATATTATCAGCGCAATAATTATTTGATTATTTTTTGTAATATATTTACATTTCATTATTATCAGCGCAAGTACGCACGTTTCATTCGTTACTTTTATCTCTAATGGTAGATTGGGAGTGATTGTCATTAGTCTTCAAGTGCGCCTTAGTACATTTTAGTTTATGCTGTTAGCACGGGAATTGATATAAATATAATTATAACAATTACGAGTACAGTAAGACTATGTCGTATAATAAATGTCAATATATTCAGGCGATTTAATCATTAGTGCCTTATGCATTTAGAAACTAAAACTGTATGAGCAAACATTTTGTCATAGCTTCAAAGTAAGTGCATGCAAAGGTTTGCTCTTTTCATGATTGAGGGAAAGAGAATTCAATGAAAAATATTAAAAGGATTCCCAATCTGTATATGCTTTTACAGTTTCCCCGTTATTGGTTACTTTTTTTAATAAACAAACAAACGTCTATGAAAAAATCGTTTAAAAACTCCAATAGTGACTTCAGCAGGTAACGAGGCGTCTTATTGAGATACGATAAAAACGTATGCTCTATCAGAAGGAGTGACATAAGGGTTAGTTCACATAAGTGGGAATCAAGAGACATATACATCTATAGAAAAGACATTTCTTCAGTAGACCATTTAATCGTTAAGTATGTAGCAAAAATAATTACAATAAAGTAACGAAACAAGTGTATGAGATCATTGTGAATGGTAGAGTCGAAACACAGACCTGGACGTACTTACATCAAACAAATTGAAGACATCCTAATAGAAGCGAGATATAGAATATCTTTAACAGCATGATTACTTAACACGTAACATCACGCCTGTAGTCCCCGAGAAGGTAGGCAGAGGAGTGTGATAAGCTCCCACGTTTCATCAGTTACGTTTTCATCTCACTATGAAATAAAGTCACGTCTAGTCCCATACGCCGGGCACATATACACACTTCAAGCCACCACTAACAATACTACGTTAGAAAAATCCAATAGTTCTAGACACGACCTATTCGAACCTACGACCTCTAGTTCGACAGTCACGCTTTCAACCAACACGACCAAAGGGATAGTCAATTCATAGGCACAATTCAATAACATGGTTAATATATTTTAGGAATATCAATACAGCATAGCAATATTTATATACAATATCTACGTGTATTATAATACTATTGCCACAGAACGGATTATGTTCATGTATGTCTGGGGTCCGAATATTAGAAATTATCGAACATTGAGTACTGAACATTGACTATTGAATATTAACTGTTGACTATTGCGTATTGGATATTGACAAGTGAATATTGGTTATTTAATATTGGATATTAGCTTATTAGTATTTTACAACTAAGTAATGATCATTGAATATTAACTATTGATACTGTTTCTATGTTGATACGTTACCTACAAAGATGCTGTTAAAGGGTAAGATAATTAATAAGCGATCAGAATTCCAATTAATTTTAAAACATTGTTGTATCAACGAAGCGCCAAACTTTTGGAAGAACGGTAAAAAAACTTAAAACACTCCCCTAATTGGACGAGTAAGCGCAAACATTCTTAATTGCATACCGAGCTGTAAACGAGAACGAACTCCTTGTCGTTGCCGTCTTTCGAATTAAGAAAAAAGAACAACAAAAACAAAGTGATTACTAATGTCTACAATTTTTTATACATTCGCGAAATTGTCAGTCGTTACAACCGGTTTGTATATCGCAACAGAAAAACATGTAACGACATTTATAAATAACGATATAGCAATCTGATATTTGACGAACGTGTTGTTGCAGTGGTCATAACTCTAAGGTTGAGGGATGTGGATACAATTCCTATCAAGTCCAAACCGTTCTTCGATTATTACGGAATTTGTACGTTATCTGGATGCAAATATATTTACCTAAGTATTATTATATAATTTATACATGTATGTTCCTCAGTTATCTGGCCGTCACACTCAGACCCAAGCTAAGCTTCGATGGAAATCAGATGACCGTGTGTAGATTGTTCTAAGATGTTACTATTACATTTATAGATACGAAAAATATAATTACAATGACAGAAACATAAATTACATGTATCTAACATAATTATATTATCATATCATCAGTCCATTCCAGTTCACTGCCCATAGGCCTGCCCTAAGAAGTTATGCCTATAACCCCTACGCTGGACGTGCAACCCGCGATCGGCGAATGTTTCCTTATTCCGCCCCGCCACGCCTGAGTACAATCAGTAAAGTATATCGCTCGTATAAAAAAACGCTTCCTGTGTGACACTGTCCTTATATACACTTACACATAAGAAAGCAGAAGGTACAAGACTATTTTACATTTAAATGAAGTCGATAACAATTAAGAACTTTGCAAAGTAACATTTTCTTAATAAACTTAAGTAGGTACATATTTTCCATTAAATGCATTAGCGCGGAATTGCTCGCTGTTTATTTAATAAACGAATGCAACATGCAATCCATTAAAGGAACTAATTCTCTTGAATTGAAATAAAGATGTTACATTGGCAATGTGTTCGGTGTATGACAATAGGCTACCTATTCCATAGTGGGACATAAATGTAACTGGTGTGTAACGTGGGAGTGTACCACACTCCTCTGGCTACCTCTTCGGGGATTACAGGCGTGATGTTATGTACGTATATCTGTAATGTTCGAATGCACGTCTCCACTGGATCATCGCGTACGCAACGATTGAAGACGCACATCATTGCAGTGGATGCGACCACTGCGCAGTCGGTTCACAACTTCGATGCAGTTATGTCAACCACACAAAATCTCCGTCAAAACTTCAATTTTGCAACCGCCGTGCAGTTCTTATGCCGACCGTGTGTGGGTTCTACGGGTATCGTAGCAGTGCGTACACATTCAGTCCATAAGCAGTGAGAACGTTTCTGTACTCCTTCAAAAAACAGGTGGAGTCTTGTTCATCGAGTTGAAATTAATTCACGGCAGTTCCTTTTCGATTTGGCGGGGGGCGTGCTCGTTAAAAATTCACCGTTCCGGGTGAGCGCTCCGGGTGAGTGACGCGATCCATTACCGATGTAACAGGGCTACGGATGTGCTCTTATCATCAGGTGGATTTTTGTGTACACAACTTTCTTACGATGCACTCGAGATTTTATTACTTTTAAATCTTGGCTTATCTACTTTTAGACCACTACGTTCTTCTCTCTAGTGGTTGCAAGCGGGTAGGATGAGGGAGAAATCGTAGATAGGGTCGGGTCTACCTAAAAACCTTTATATAAATTCATTCGCAGTGCTTCGAAGTCTTGATATGTGCCCGGTGTATGGCAATAGGCTCACCACCTATTCCATAGTGGGACGTAATCGTAACTGGTTGTAACTTAGGAGTGTGTTACACTTTTCTGCCTAGCACCTAACACTTGCTTAATTTACACTTAATACAATGCCAACTATCGTTATTCGCTTCCACTAGTTCCATTAAAGTACACATAAAGTTGTATTAAAGGTGGTTCTGAAACTCGGAACCTACTTTCGTCATCAACACAGCGGAGATATATACAATACGGCCGCATAATAGCGCTACAGTTGGATTTTTCGCGCCCTTTTTGTTCCAAAGACAGGCTGCGACTGAAGATTGTTCTTTGTTTACAACTGTAAACGGGATGCAATTTAGCCCGGTACACAATGCTCCAGCGCCACTCCTGGCGTAATGTTCCGCTGAGAAACGAGGACTGCGCTGAATCGTTTACTGCACTGAATACTGCCTTATATCAACTTATACCGAGGATAGCTTCAGTGTGACTGAACATTTTATTTTAACATATATTTTATCTTAACATATATAACTGTATAATATTGATTGATCATATTGTAGTGCACTAAAAAAGCAGTAATAGTCCTGTAGTTTAGAATTATACGCGTTATATCAGGTAAGAGGTAAGGTAAGTCACATGCGTTAGTAAAAGAGAATATCAGTCGTAACAGTTAACGCAAACGTAGTAATAAATTCGCACGTTAGCAAGTTTTTCATATACAAGTAGCTCTCTGAGGCGTGTGATGTCTGTCAACTCCAAGTCTCGAATAGCTTTGTAGACTACACATTCTGTAGCGACACCTTATCTTACAGAGATATTACAGAAAGGCTATTAAATAAAAGTAGTAAATTGTGCTTCCAGTCACCATTATTCAAAGCATAGATGCACTACTAAGTATGAATTGAAATTTAAGATGATAAAAGATTTAAAATGAAAATTCCAGAGTTGAACATTCTGGTATTTTCTATGAGTTTCAATATTTCTAGAGAACGTACACCCCTGGATATATTGTCATAAAAGTATGAAAATATCATAGCAGGTATTTTAAATATACTCCTAATAATTTTACATTACATAGAGGGACATATAATAATACATGCCGACCATTACGTCGTAGAAGTCAAACGTCAAACGAATCGGCTACTATGTCGACGCTGATGGTTCAAGTGAATCCATTTGTGGTTCTGGCTTAGATTAACTAACAGACGGACAGACAGAGAGGTCACATTTCTGTATGATAATTAAATCGCAGCGCGCGAAGTCCCGATGCGGATTACTTAACTCTACTAATCGCAAACGATATGAAAAGTTTAGTTGAATGATGCCGAGGCGATAACTACTATAAAAATACATAAATGGCTAATGGTTTATGTATAAACCATATTATCACAACTAAAATCTCCGAATAGTTAGGCAGAGGATTGTACTAAACTCCCACGTTTTACCAATTGCGTTTACGTCCCCCTTAGGCAGAGGAGTGAAGACTACTGCCTTATATTGGGCACATAACTAGACCCCGAGCTATTACTAGAATGTTCTACTAGACATCTAAGATTTAAAATCCATTAATGGCCAACACAACATTTCAACCCAGGCCCTCTCGACCAGCATTCGCACTTGCAACCACTCAAAAATTATATAAAGATTCTCTCTGTATAATAAGTTTCTGAGTTATAAACACTTATTGCTCTATTATAAACATAGTTTGCCATTATAAATTATATTAATATCTTTATTTTTCTAATTGTGTTTCTAATTTATAAATTTAATTTTAATCATTTATTTTTGTAATTTAATGTTTTAATTTAATTTATATTTTACTATAATTTTTAAAGATGTCTGAATTGTTGATTTTTGTATTTATGATCCTTAGTGATTGAAAAAAACGATTATTATTATTATTATAAAGTGAGAAAAAAAAATCTAATAAAAAACAACGAATACTAATATATATTACCAATAAATTAATTTTGTTTCCTCTGTATACAGCTACTCTGTGCGCTCGTATGACTAATGCAAGCGAAGCTTAATTGTATGCAAAAGTTGGTACCGTTACATTAAAACTCGATTCAGTGTAATTGAAATAACTATGTCCGGGTTCAATTTCCCGGGTGGGATAGAGATTTGCTTTATAGATACTGCACTGATTTATGGGTTGCCAGTATATATTACACACTTTGGTTTTATAGCAGCGATTTAAAAACATTCACATGTACAGAATAAAAATATCGTGTTGGAAACTGAAATTTGAGGATCGTCAAACATTCTGTCCAGAGACAAACTATTTCCGACAACACGCAAATGTCTCCCAGCTGTTATATTTTCGCAATGCAATTCAAGAGAAATGACTGAAAATGTAATCATACTAAAATAGAAATATATCATAATATTTGTAAATTATGGCCTGATGGATTGCGTACAATAGTATATCGTGATAAACGTAACATCACGCCTGTAATCCCCGAAGAGGTAGGCAGAGGAATGTAGAATACTCCCACGTTTCACCAGTTACATTTACGTCCCACTATGGAATAGGTGGTGAGCCTATTGTCATACATCGGGCACATATCCAGACTCCGAGTCACTACTACAAAATCTAAATTAGAAAAATTTTGTAGTGTGACCCGGGAATCGAACCTAGGACCTCGCGATCGGCAGTCGCACTTGCAACCAACACGACCATCGAGGCAGTCAATATATCGTGATATTTAAAAAAAAGTATCGTTATGTCTATGACAACAATAAATACATATTAAGTTAGAAATGTAGAATAACCATACCGCCTAATAACATACTAAATAAGAATATAACGATATTCGTCTAGACAGAAAACATCAAAATACATTTTAAAAGCATGTTTTCGTCAATCGCCACCATGTCACATAAAATATATCAATACAAGATGCAAAACCGATTAAAAGGAAAAACCAGCGGTATCCAATTCGAACCTCTACTGTCAAGCTCGTTGTGCCTGTATTTGACGAGAACCAGTTCTAGCCGGTTTTATTCAACCATCGCTGGGACAGCAATTTTTAGGTAAACCATTCATAGTAGAATATTTTTCTATTGTTACCCTAATTTAGTATGTATTCCTATATTTCGTTTCCGAAAATTTCAATAACAATATGGCATTACCTAAAACTTTACAAGGAACCATTACAATGACATATTTTTTTTTACAATAAATGGTGGATATAATATACATACATTTCTCAGGGATTAATAGTTTTGATGTCTTGTACAAGGAGTTGTACATACGCCAGTTTTATGAAGAAGAGATTTCTATCCATTAACGAAGGTCCGTTTCTGGTGCGCACAAGAAAATGATATAATTATTCTTCACATTGACCCTCTAGTCTGCCCTTAAATTAACGAGTTCCTTTCCTTCCCGTTAACCCGCAACCTAACAGTCACTGGTCATTAAATCTGCCTGACCGCTCGTTGAGGGAAACAGCACCATTGATGACTGCGACCGCTTGTAAATATCCTTAGTATTACCTAAATTTAGGTGATCGCAATAGATTTTTTTTTTGGTCACTCAATATTTTTTGTAACATTTTTTTATTATGCTATCTAAGTATTGTATTATGTATTGTTATCATCACCAACGTAAGCCATTGCTGTATTATAATAAAAAATTGAAAATTCAGTGATTTAATGGAAATAATTTCAGAAACAATAAAAAATACCTTATAACAGGCTATGCAAGAGATTGTGCTCCGTTATGTACTTGTATTATGACTTCAATTAATGATTGTAATTTAGTCTAATTTCTTGTGCGAATTAGGTCATGAGACGCAATAATGACTTAACTATCGAGGTTAATACAAAAATAATGACATAACATCCCGCATATATTTCCCCAAAGAAAAAGGCGGAGGAGTGAATTACTTACTCCTGCGTGTAACCAGTTAAAATATATGGAATAGATAGTGAATAGAAACTTCGAAGCATCCTAAAAATTAATACATAACATTATGAACATATTACACTTTGATTACTTTTCAAATTAGTTTGTTTAAAACTACACGTGTCAATTAGTTCGGAATGAAAACTGTAGTAAACTCTGGCACGCCAAACATAATAACTAGTTCTCGGTTACAAAAATGTCCGTCCATCAATAAGAGTGGAATGTCAACTTTTATCAGAATGCAACTGTCGAACGCAGACTGGCACTCGCGAACTCTATACGCCGATTTATAACATACTGTGTGGTATGAAAACAAATAAAATTCTTTCTAGTGAATCGCCTGTTTATCTTGCGTAAAAAAAATTGTTGAATGAAAAATAAACTAAAAAAGACATTAAATTAATTTCAATTAAGAAGGAGAATTAAAATGTAGAGAAATTGCTCTACTACGTCACAAAACAATAAGCTGAGTGTGGTTAAATTGATCGCTAACCAGTTGAAAATAATTCTTACTTGTACTCTCCTTACGATCGCAAATAGCAATAACTGTGAAATTATTAAAACTTTTTCCTTCATAAATGCACAAATATCTCATTTCCTGTTCAATTTTATAGCAACAGCGCACAGTTAAGATTTCAATGTTAATCAAAGCAGAGTCGGAAAGTAAATAATAAATGAACACTACATTTATTTGTATTTTTGTAAAATGGGTCAAACACTTACTGATGGGGAAGTCGGAAGACTCCTTAACCGGCCCGCGTGTACGGAGAGAGTTACAAATCTAGTAGACACATGTCAGACCTGTAAGGACGAAGATACTTGACACTCTGCGCTCTCTGCCTATCCCGTAAATAAATCCAAAACAGTTCATAAGGATATCTGAGGAATTCTACTGTCGTTAATCCGTAGAATATAAAAGAAATTAGGTGAAATGAGAACAAAACAATTTTTCATATTTTACCGAAATTTACCGGATAATATGGAAATAAACTAGGTAATCTGCACGCGAACTAAATTCCGTACCGTACATACCTAAGCGGCACATATAAATAACATTATAACACAGCTTAACACCTAACAAACTCGTCCGGTGATATTTCGACCGCCTCCTAAGCTATTCCGTTTATACAAGTGCTGTCGATAAAAAAACTGGAACGTCAACTTTTATCGGAGTGAAACTGTCCGGCGCAACGCAGCGGTGCGCGAACCAGCGCGGCTTCGCTCCCCACAGAGCAGTACGAACAATATATAATGTGTTTTAAATCCTCTCTATTAAAACTGTCCTTCCGTGGCCATCGTTGAAATCCGTTCTAACGGAATAAATAATGCTAGTCAAAAACTCTTTGTGGGTGCTATTGACAATGCTCATTTATTATTATACCATAACGCATGTATTTTTGCGGTAATTGCCTGTATTGCCTTTGGATAGCAACCTAGACGGTGCAAAAATCTGTACTCTACGATCCCCAATCTACTTGCCCAGAGTGGGGATAATGGGCGTAACTCACGAGCCATATGCCCAGCAGTGGTACAATAGGCCGCTAACGATTATGATTTTGACGATATTTTTTTTCCTTTGCTTAGTTTTATAAAAGTTAATCTATTTGTTAATAAGCGTAAATAGTTAAATCTACACGTACGTATGTATACACAGATCATCGAAGACATCTTACAAGGTCATGTCAAGAGTACCTATAATATATAGTAAATATTTTTATGATAAAATAAATTAGACCTCTTTCTGAGTGATAGCCCGGGGGTCCGGTCCGTATTTCGATTTGCGACATAATGAGGTCGGTCAAACGTTATATATCTTGTGTGGCAAATATATTTAGTTATAAGCCACACAACTTATTGATTGTAATAATAGATACGTTGACTGTTTTGTTGTTCCAGTGTTTGCAAACGCGACTACTGATCGAGCAGTCCCGAGTTCGATTCCCGTGTCGGGTACTATAGGATTTTAGTAATTTAGAATTTCTAATAGTAGTTGGAAGTCTGAATTTGTAACCGGTATATGGCAATAAGCTTAGCTCCTATTCAATGATGTGTCGTAAAATTTAATAGGTTGATCGAGAGCGTACTATACTCCCCTGCTTACCCAATTGGGTAATACAGGCTTGAAAATAAAATAATAATAACAATACATTGTGTAAGTAGTAACCAAACAAACGCGTAACTTGATTAGGTGCTAATTAAGTACCGTTCTTTATGTATCATTGTATTAGTACGTGAAAAAAAATATTTGTGCCCCTTTTTGGTACATTAAACATCTTGTTACCCTTGATACAAGTATTCGTATAATGTAACAATTCTCAATAAAATTCCCGCTCAAAACTTCATTCGCTCAATTTCACCATTCACGTGTAGGTACATCACTTAAAAGAAACAAGTAATAAATTATACATAGTTAAAAAAAACACGCTTTTAGAGTTATGAGAGACTGCCTCGTTGATCGCAAGTGTGGTGTT
>DWFO01005434.1:0-10537 GCA_018246595.1 Mimoniades nurscia nurscia
GTGTAAAAAAAAAATATATATTTAAGTATATATTTATATGTAATACATATATGTAGTTTATCAGCCGTCTGGTTACCCCAAGCTCTGTTGATGCTTACTTTGGGATCAGATTGTCGTAAAAAAAAATAAAAAAAAAATTGTACCAATCAATGAATTGTTTCAAATGTCAATTTGTATTTTTACTGACTTGGTGGGCTATGTGTTTAACCTTTTGAAAATACCCTCAAGTTGGGAAGCAAATTCGTTTAATTTAATCCAAAGATATTTCAAATACATCAAACGATTCAATTCTTTGATATCCCTTTTTGATAATACAGTTAAATAGTTGACTGTCGTACTGAGGGTTTTGGTTATAATTTACGGGCATACATCTAAGGGCGAATTTTCATTACCGATAGGGTGCGGATATACCTATATTTGGCTCTTTATCTTAAGTTCCCGTGGAACCCAATTCAGGGAATTTTGACGATCTGAATATTAAACCTTTATATATTGGCCGTGTACTTGTCTTTCCACCACTATGATAAAAACGAACAAAACTTAATTCTATACGAGGCGTACTCATCATTTGTCTTATCATACTTCGTATTTACCGATACCTTCATCAAATCCAGGGTGCTTTTCATTTCTTTCAGTTCATTCGTCTTGTGTATTTTGTTGGATATATCTGGCAAAAGTAAGCTTAGGAGAATCACGAATAATATCGTAAAAATAGCCACGTAGCGCTCGTTTATTTTTTTGTACGCTTTCCGAAGATATTTGTTTGCTACTTTCATGTAATTTTGAATAGTGACTAGCTGAATATTTGCCAGTTCGGGTCTCGGGGAATGGCCGCGTGGTATGTGTGAGCCTGAGAACATGACAAAATAAAAGTCATGATAATTAAGCACATAAACGATTAAGGATAAAATAGATGTCACCACTGATGCAGTCTTCATAATACATAAGAATTTACGACTTACTCTGAAAAGGAAGAATTCTGATTATAATAATACTCTTTATTCACAGTAATACATACAGAATCTTTTAGACTTAATAACGTCCAGGTATGTTTTATACTGCCAGTCGGTTAACAATGTTAATATGAAGCCAATGTCGCCGTGTCTTGTATTCAAAATATAATTAAAATCAAGTCAGTAATATGTTTAGTTTTGTTGATGGTTTAATTTCTTTGACTGTCCTATACTTGTGATTACATTCAGAAAATAGGCTACATTTCTTCGTTAATGTTACGTAATATGCCTTTAAGATACGATTATAAAACAATGGTAACGAATTATTTCTAAATTTAGTCTAGGACGCATATAGGTTTTAACTCAATATTTACACTCCGTTGTTATGTATAGTTTATAAATTATAATTATGTTAATATGGCCCTGTTAGTGTACAAAAGGTTACTAGGTAGGTATGAACTGTTTTCGAGTTAATCTAGGGCAGTCCCTTGGGCCTACCACTGATGTATCTCTGTTTCAAGAAACATAGCTCCAAGTTGCGAAGCTGTCCAACTTAGTTGAACCTTATTCCTAACGATGCCTCTAAGCTCTGTAGTACTCAAGTCGTAATCTAGATTTCAGGGAATAGTCCATTAACATTCTATGTGTTTTTTTTCTTATTTTTTTGTTAAAAGGACAGGGCTATTTCTGATGCTACGTATGGCTTCTGTTGAGTTTAGTCCAATTAAAACATCATAGGTACATGTCAATAGGTAAACTGTAAATATGTGGTTTATGGACTGTATGGGTTCAAAATGGCTAACACCAAAAATCTTCATCATTTAATCTCATTTACCCATAATATAGTTATTTTTAAAAACAGGTACTCAAAGTTTTCCGTGACGAGTAATAAGCGAAATGATTATTAATAGATGTCATCAATGGTCTTCAGCTTTCATTTCTCTACATTATGTATTAGAACATCGTGTGGTGAACGTAGTATTCACCCAAAGGTTTAAAATTCTTTCACACTCTTAATAACTACATAAAAACTAAAATATGCTGTACATGTTTGTGATAAAGCTATGTCCATTATATTCTTGTTATTTGGATATTACCGGTACACAATAAGTATTCGATGTGCTGTCCGAATAAATCGGTGTATGAGTTTGAGTCTGGATATATCTTATACAAAGTATCATACATTATTAAGTATCCTTGTGTACTCTATCAAACTACATATAATAGATTTCCAGCGTGAATATGGAAAAATCATAGTCACCTTTAGGAATGTGATGTCGTTTAGGCATTTTGAATGCTTTGTCGCGCTACTTGCTCATTTTTCTGAAGTTATGGTAAATGAGAAGTTATTTTATGACATTCTCAAAATTTTACTCGTATTGTCATAAATCATAAATAATAAGACTATAATAATATGTTATGTCAAAGAGTATATATACCATAGATGTATTATACAGATATATCTATGGAGTATATACTAACCTATCCTATACCTATCTATATGTAACTATGGAATATATCTGTTGTTATACGTAATAATTGTAATATAAACAATTTTATTAGATACAATCCTTTTTACTCGCAACTTTGGGATGCCTGGAACATGTTGCACCACGCTGTTTCAGGACATATTGGCGCGAATATGGTGGAATCTTAATATAACTAGAAAAAGAATTCATTGTTGTATAATTTTGTTTACCTACATAATTCATATTGTTTCTTTACATTAAAACGTTGTATATTTGTATATTTTTATTTGATACTGCGTTTTATCCTATATTGAGAACTATAAAATAAATGGTTGTTTATGAATATTAAATCAAAGAAACGATTAAATGTTGGACAATGTGATATTTTGCCTTTCAACTTGAACCTAATTGATTTCTTTTTCACATTTATTTATGGTTAATGTGTGTAAGGATTAAGATATTTGGCGCTCTGTGCTCTCTGTCTACCTCATAAGGGACCTGGCATAACGACATAAGACTATTGAAACAAAATCAGGTTTTTTATGATAATGATATACATATATAAAAGCCATATCAAATCGAATTTATTAGTAGAGCAATAGAAATTTCTCGCATTTCTCTAATACAAATTAGAGTTGCCAACAATCCAAAGAAGTGTTCCCGAGTGTTTGACCACTACTCGGAGAAAATTTAATGCAAAGAGACACGCAAACGTATTCCACTGGGATAGAATTAACCACAAACGGGAAACCGCTTCTCTTTGTGGTTGGATATACAAGTCGGGAGTGAACACGGGCAGTTAAGGTGTGAATTAAACGGACTGTTCCCTTGTTGACAAATATATACAGTATGGAAAGAAAATACGTACATAAGCTGTGCATAATGTTAATCATACAATATAAAATAAGACCATTGATGTAGAAGAAGCGCGGCAGGTCTGTAAGGACAGAGATATTTTGCACTTGGTGCTCTCTGCCTAACCCGTAAGGGACCTGGCGTGAAGATATGTATGTATGTGTGTTTTGTACATATGTGTATGTATGTATGTAATAATATTAACTGACAATTTCATTGCTTATTGTGTTCGCATAAGCACCCATTTCCAACGTTGTTATTTAACGGCATCGAATGATGAAAACTGAAAAATATTTACTTTAAGGCACAAAAGCACCCATTGAGTTAAATTGCACAACTATTATGAGAAATAGCGCTGAAAACTGCTGAAAATGCCTTTCAGGTAGGTACCGCATTCGCAGCAAAGCTGGAGCTTATTGAAATAGGTAAGAATTTTTGAAATGTGTCCTATTATTTTCCCCAAAATAAATAAATTTTATAGAAAATGTATTTGAATTTATAAAAGAGAATTTAGGTGAATTGTGAAAGTTTAAAGGGAATTTAGCACAGTTGTTGTAAATATCGTAACTGTTAAGGGGTTTCGGTAATTTCTAATAATCGATTTCTAACATTTAAATACTTATTTTGATTTAATACATAACAGTAACAAAAACAAATACATAAAAGTAATAACACTAAATAAAATCATTTGGTTATGAAACAGCAAAAGTTTATTTAAATTTAACAAAACTCTACAAAACCTCAAAATAAATTTTTTTGGACATTTTTACTAAATTTTACAACATCCTATGCGCGCACATTTATACTCGTATACAAACGATAAAAAATTTAAGGTTTAGAATAAGATTATCCATTTCAAATTGATAGTTAGGGCGATGTGAAGATGACATGATATGCTAAACGATGATATTTTTATGCACATAAACTAATGCACAAAAATGCTTAGAAATATTGAAACATCAAATAATTACATGTGATCCAGGTAAAATTTATAAAAAAAAAACATTTTAAATGGCTAATGAGTGTATAATCACCAAAAACGCTAAGATAAATGCCATGTAACAAATTGCGTCCCATTCATTCGCTATGTAACTCAGGCTAACTCAACTCTGATTAATGCTGGGCTTACACTGCGCAAAGTGTTAACATAAAGACAACATCGTGACACTATTTTCACTGTTATATGTTGAATTGAAATTATCTGTAGGTAGCTTTTAGACGAAGCCGTACTCCGTCTAGATATGTCCTGATTAATAAACGTACCAAATAACATAAATATTTATAGGCACCTAAACTCATTATATCTAACAATATCTTGTTGAA
Organism: Mimoniades nurscia nurscia; assembly: GCA_018246595.1. NCBI lineage: Eukaryota > Metazoa > Arthropoda > Insecta > Lepidoptera > Hesperiidae > Mimoniades > Mimoniades nurscia. The sequence continues at coordinate 4,601 of DWFO01005434.1, forward strand.
TAGTTTTAATATCGTACAATACATTTTCAAAGAAAATTTACAGTCGTGTCTTATCACAAGCTAATACCTGCTGCATGACTTGTACAAGTTGCCATGGAACTGACATATTTTCCAGCGACATCTACCACAAATGTATCCTATGTCTCGACCCCGGTAACGAGTTATCATGATACCAACATGTATTACTAAAATGCGAAAATACTTTAAAGTATGTTTATATGAAACCTTTTTTCAGGGCTGACGGAGTTTGCCTCCGTAACATACACGTGACTATAAGTCTCTATGTATGTAATACATTGTATTAGATGGTTGTTAATAAAATGTTTAATTTTTGTATGGAGCACGTTTTAGTTGATGCTCTTGACTTTCAGTTGGGTCATCGTTCACATTTGTCATCGCAGCACATAGAGCAGCAAGAGTCTAATTTAGCATCAGATTTGGGTGCTCCTTGCTGGCCAGGTACCGCGGCAGTGTCTGTTGAAATACAAGTCAAAGTAATTTCTTCGGATCTCCCTCCAGAGTGATAAGAACAAGACATAACAAAGACTGAAACTGACAAAAACCTTGCTGGAATACTATTATTATAAGACGACACTGGTACTGGTTCAAAGTGCATGTGAAGCAGTCATCTTCGTTACATACCAGCAAGTCATTGAAATTATATGAAATACTAACGTTTTTGATCCGTCGGTAAACTTGGTATAGAAAGTCTGGAAAAGAAATAAGTGTTTTCAAAAGTATTTTTTAACTTCGATGTAATTTTTAACGGGTGACATCAATAGACGAGGGTAAACTTTTTAAAAGTAAATACCTGCCCGTAGACACACTTTCTACGCCGTAGCAACCATTGCAGTTGGGCTGAAAAAATCACAATGTACTTAAAAACATGAGTTGAGAACTTTCTAGTAGTGGCTCGCCGGCTGGATATGTGCACGAAGGATGTAAACGTAACTGATTAAACGTGAAAGTGTACTAGACTCTACTGCCTACCTTTTCGGGCATTACAGGCGTGATATTACTTCAATAATTACACAAATTATAAGGTACAACTCTTTTTAATATTAAACGTGCTTTATATGTACATAATTAACGAGGCTTAATTTACATTTTACATTGTATAGTTATTAGAGATAGCCCAACTAGTTTTGCATTAATCGGAGCTCCTTTTTCGTGAGCCGACGTCACATATGTATATTACAAATTATGTACGTGATTCAATTCGGTACATAAATTAATCGGATATTATCTTGTTATGATAAATATGAGTTATGATAACTATGAGTTATGATAACTATGAGTTATGATAACTATGAGTTATATTAACTATGAGTTATGATAACTATGAGTTATTATAACTATGAGTTATTATAACTATGAGTTATTATAACTATGAGTTATTATAACTATGAGTTATGATAACTATAATACCATGGCCCTAACCCGCTCATTATGAGAGGAGATCCGTATACAAAAGTGGAATGACAAAAGTTTAACAACAACAGCTAAGACAAAAGTACTGACTATCGACAAATGACGCAATGGTTGTTGACTGTACAATAATATAATTATCCGAAAACCATTATCAATTGTGTTATCTTCATTTAATGGGCAACGTGCAATGTCTACTAAAAGTGAATATTTTCCTTCAGTAAATTGGTAAAAATGCTATGATGCGATAAGTATGCCCCAGTCCTATCGGTTCGTCGCAAATTGCAAACATATTGTAATTGTAGAAATTACAATACCCATATGATCATAAATTTAATACAATTTATTTACTTATCACAATTAGGGACATAAATGTTATTTGTGGCAGTTTACTACATACCATTGCCTACCGATTCTGGGATTACAGGCGTGATGTTACGTTTCAAGACATTATTTAGTGAATCCTCAAGAAGTAAAATAGTCTAATTCATTCTTTGAAATGAGATATCAAATGTCCGCTTCTTAAATCAAGGTCAAGTAATAGGTAATCAAAAGTAATATACAATAATCATAAGGAATATACAATAATATACTAAAAATCTACCAACATTTGTGAACTGAAAGTATTTATGAATATGTTTCGCATAAATAAATTTTCTGATAATATTGCCATTCTAATTAAATTCATCAATAATAAATGTCCATACGTTGTCTTTAGAAAGGAGTACGAATAGAATATTTTTAAACACCAACTTTTTTGCATCCAGGAAAAGCAATATTTCTTAAAACTTTTTCATCTGCACAGGGTTGATCGTCCGCGCTTATCGTTGAAGTGCCTTTGTCATCTTGGAAATCAAAAAGCATGAAATCTTTTTTTGTCATATTACGATTACGTATTTGGCATTGTCCGATTTTCAAAACGCTGTCGCAACCACCACCACATTGAATTTGGTCGCTTTGAGTTGTCGAAAGTGTACCACCACGATCTCTACCACCTGCAATCCAAAATATTATAATGGCTATTTTAACAAGAAAAAGTACCAATCTCGTCTCTTTGACAGTCTAAATTTATTATTATTGTTATTATGCGTCAAAACTGCCAGACTGATTTTAAATAAATGTATTTTTCGACAATTCAACTGAGAGAAGCAAAATAAGACAATTATATGTACATATTATAGCAGACACTTTAGCAAAAACATTATTTGCTGGCCTATTCGACTTTTTGTAACACAAGGACCAAATTCTCAGGAACGAAGTTCATAGAGAGAGAAAGGGGAATGTATACCTACGTACATATAAAATTGTTTTTGAAAATGCCCGTAGAACTACATACATATACATATGTATTTCTATATGAGGAAAAAAACGTAAAGTTTAAAAGTAATAATTCGTATAATATTTTACTTATACTCAGCGTAGCGGGTAGATACTGCAACAATACGAGTAAAATTAATAAATAATTGATATCCGTCATACATACCTTTTTTCATACTGCCAATAATTGAAATTACATCCCTATACCTAATAACTCAGAAGGTAGGGTACAACTGAAAACCAGCGCTACGGGGAGCTAAATCTCGCGGCAGCAAAACTAATTTGTCAATAAGAGTAGGTAGGTACCTTCCAATGTTCTTATTTTGTTAGTTATTTTATATTGTGAATTGTGTGCTTGGAAATAATTATATTATTCGTACTTTACAGTGATGAATTATTTGGATGCAAAATATCAAAGTTATGAAAGGGTTGTTCCTTGTGTGCGACTATTAGCATCGGGGAAGACATTATTTAATGTGTGTGTGTGTGTGCGTTCGTGTGTGTATGCGTTCGTGTGTGTATGCGTCTATCGTGCGTGTGTACGTATATGTTACATATAATATGTATGTAACATTATAAAGTGTAGCATGCAATTATTTGCAATGACATCCTCGAAATATAGCCATCATAATTTAATCAGTAACACGTCCCGTTGAATTTTTAGTAGGTATGTGTTTCATGTATATTTAATGTTAATTTTAAACTACACATACATATATTCTTAGTTCTTATTATTTTGAACCACGACGCCTTGAATGGAAGTTTTTATTCATACAAAATAAAATTTAAGCCAAGTTGAAGAATTAGTTAGGCCGTTCCACCTAACTGGCTAAACTACAGTTCTTCGAAATGAACTAGACTACACAAACGGCGTACGACCGAGCCTTTGCAAGTTGGTTTGTTGAAGCCAACTCGTTTCACTTGCTAATTCTCTGTGGAGTTTCAATTTGTAACAATTGTTTTTTATTACTTGTTTAGCGTTCAGTTCGGTGTTCAATCACAAGCAAAATAACGATAATCACGTTGGTATGCTAATTGTTATTTATAATTCAACGTCAATTGATACTTTTTATGTATTAACTTTGCATGTACGTCTAATTAGTGACTCTGTTTATTTATGCTGTTTTTTTGTACGTTTAGCATATCAATAAAGATGATCGATCCTCTGATAGTAACCGGGTACCGTGATTATGGATATTGTAATACCAGATGAGTGACAAATATTTTACCACATTTAAAAGGTAAATCCTTTTGCCTCATTCTTGAAGAGTACTATCAAACAACGTAGGAGACAAAACAGAATTGCGTATGTTTACGTCCCACTTTGGCCTATTTCCATACACTGGGCGTATATCCAGACTCCGAGCCACTACTGGAAATTTCTATTAGAATATCTAAGTTAGAATAATCCAGTAGTGCCCGATTTGGGATTTGAACCCAGGAAGAACCTCCTAATCCGCAGTCGCGCTTGCAATCAACACGACCAACGAGGCAGTCAGAACAATTAATTGAGATTTATTAAAAATATACTAAATGTTCTAAGGACAAGATCTAAATTTGTATCATACTATATATGAAGAATGATGAGTGTAGAAGAAGCGCGGCAGGTCTGTAAGGACAGAGATGTTTCGCATTCGGGGTTCTTTGCCTACCCCGTGAGGGAGCTGGCGTGAAGATGTGTGATATACATACATACATATATGTATTTTATGTATTATTACGTTTAAAATTTAACATAAACCAAATTGGGTGAGTATTGTTGAACAGATGAGTGCACATCGTTTATTCGATTACCTGTAATAGACGTAGGCTGGCTGCGATCTACGATCGTCTTCAGCACGTACGCGATCATAGCCACTAGCAAGCCGACCGCAACGGATATCACTATGACGGATTGTTTTACGAAATCCTCGAAGCAGTCCACCAAATCGTCCATATAACATTCCAAGCTGTTGACTAAGGCTCTATTTGTACACATTTGGAATTATTGCTCTTGTTTTAGATAGAGTAATAGATATACCTGGAACGGGAAATGCAGTTGAATGAATGAAATATTTTTTTATAGCTCAATAACATTAGTTCCAAATTGAACCAATTTGGAGTACAACAAACATATTTTATATAGTTTGGTTTAATTTCCAAATAAATACAAAAGATTAATTCTTGTTCATAATCCAAAAAAAAATTCTTGTAGCCTTGTAAATTGCTGTTCATTTGTAGCTTTAGCCAACAGTAGTACATTTCCTTATATTTCGTTTATTTTGTGTCACCAAAATATTGGCGCGACAAATCGAATAATCAACTTACCAGCCAATTCGTTTTACATTTCTAAAGTATTGCGAGTAATACTTCCTATATACGAACACTCGGCGCATAGTATGTTATGTTTTGTATAATTTTTGCTTACATTACCATTAGCAGATTTCAACACTTTAACATGACTGACAGATTGTTATTTTTTTCATGTTTGAAAATGTTATATGTACGATTGTATTCTCAAAAATGAGTTCTTCGTTGATGTGTCAAAGCGTAACTGTTACATTAGGGTAATAGTTGGCCGATTAATTGGGTCAGATTTGTAAGGATAGAGTAACGTACAGTGAACGGTTACGAGTCGGAAATAGTAATAATAATATCCCGGGACATCTCCACACACGGCCATCTGATCCCAAAGCGTCAAGAGAGTTTGTGGTACCTATAGTACCTATAGTACCCAGGTGGCTGATAAACTACATATGTATATACGTATAAAATTATACTTAAATAGATTTTTTTTCACGCCCAGACACAACAAATACCTACTTGTGTTACTCACACAAATATTTATTCTGGGTGGGAATCGAGCCCACGACCCCCGGCGCAACAGTCAGGTTTACTAACCACTGCACCAACGGGCCGGTCAATTTGTTTCGAATTTATTTTGACGTAAATTTAGTTCGAAAATGTTATGCAAGCTCTCGGTGTTTACTTGCAGTATCGAAAATAGTTGTCAACTAGTGTGGACGTAGCTTTTCTAAAACACTACACAAAGTTGCAAGGTTGCAAGTGCGACTGCCGAACGGGAGGTCCTGGGTTCGATTCCCGGGTCGGGCACTGCTAAAATTTTCTAATTTAAATTTTTTAGTAGTGGCTCGGAGTCTGGATAAGTGCCCGGTATATGGCAATAGGCTCACCACCTATTCCATCGTGGGA
>DWFO01005435.1:0-10534 GCA_018246595.1 Mimoniades nurscia nurscia
ACAGAAACTACGTATTTATACCTAAGACTAAATAGAGTAAGAGTTCATAAGAGTTCATTTTTATCCCAGTGTATGGCAATAGGCTCACCACCTATTCCATAGTGGCACACAAACGTAACTGGTGAAACGCGGGAGTGTTCTACATTCCTCTGCCTATTCGTGTACTAAACGGTATTAATTTAAAGATTTCACTGTAAGTTGCTCGTTGCCTCAAGGCTGCTTAGACTTACGGCTACAGCTGCGTGGATATTCTTGGATTTTTCAAACTTTTTTTTCATGGAAATTTCTAATAATGACTCGGAATTAGGCTTTGTGCTCGCTGTATAACAATAGATCCGAACCAATAGTGGGACGTAAAAGTTATTACGATGTTACACTTTTAGAATTACACAGTAATGTGATAATTTCATGCTCACCTGTAACAAGGCAACGCCACTGTACCGATTCGATTAGTCCAATTTAAAATTGTATACTGATCTGCAAAAGTAGGTTCTGTTTGGATAGTGAGATTGCTTTGCAGCCGGAGTGGCAGCGAACTGCGAGCTAGTTATTAAAGGCGAACGAAATGGGTTCTAGTTTAGAGTGGATTAGACTGTCGTGGTTCCTATGTGACAGAAAGTTTCATTTCACAAAATGTGCTAACCTTTTTACTTACGAAGGCACGTATTATAAATTTTTCAACGCAGCGTACAATATTTGAATAAACTTCAAAACATTGTCAATTTCTCGAAGCTTAAACTAGACAATCGATGAAATACTTTGAGAAACGGCAAACTGTATCGTTCTATGTACAAAGTTGAGTGCATTCTTAGCTTAACCCTTACAAAAGTATAGTTTATCAATTTTTGTAATCATTATAAAAAATGTTTTAATAGTTTTGGAAAAATATGTCAACTTTATCGTAGACATAAATCTCAATGCTTACTTCGTTCTGTAATGGGAAACGTATATAATTTCAATTTTGCAAAGGCGTAACATTAACAATATGTAACGTTGATAATATTTATACAATAAAAACAATGGTCACTCGATACATCTGTCTGTATTGTTATTTCTGACCAATTGGGAAATGTATATAATAAACAAGAGTAAACCGAATCGTCCTCGACAATATTGTTTCAGTAACAATGTTTGTTTAAGCTGTTGCATTACGGAACAGATATGGTCCGCGCTCGACTTGCTGACGGCGAATGAACAAACCGGATGCTGTTTAAACCTACGACTGTGTTTAACTTCTTCTAGTATTGTATTCGGTATCACTTCTACATAACAAACATATGTCGAACGATATTCATTTGTACGTAACATACGCCTGTTATCCCCGAAGAGGTAGACAGAGGAATGTAGAACACTGCCACACTACACGTTTACGTCCCACTATGGAATACGTGGTGAGCCTATACATTTGTTTTATTTATAATCAAGATATAGATATTCTCACGAAGTCACTCTGACCACATTAATGTTACATTATTTATTGGTGTCGCACATTTCAATTTCCATTATTGACATTCATTATAAACTATTATAGAAACAAAATGATGAACTTAATAGATACTACTATTACACTACTTAATAGGTACTACATCACAGGTACTACATCACAGGTACTACATCACAGGTACTACATCACAGGTACTACATCACAGGTATAAATATGTATATTAGCACCCGCAGAAACTAATAACGACATACGATTTTTTCATATCAGATGTTGTAAACTTCTAGAAATCTACACAGTTCAGACACACCAAACAATTTAGCTTTACAAAACGCAAAAGCCTCGGTCGGGCGAGGTGAAATAATTGCCCGTAAAATAATTTATTACACTATAAATCTTGACTAAACAGTCTCGACATTCACTATCGTACGAACCATATTCGTTCTCGTTAGTAACGCTTTTCCACCTATATTTACTTGAATGCCTCGTATTTTGTATTTTTATTGAAAACAATTTGCACACGCTTAGAGTTTGTCACGGTTTTTTAGATTTTCTCCAAGGCATATGAAGTTTATTAACTCCCAGTGATGTAATGTAGATTATGCCCACAATTTTCATCCTGAAAGAGTGCCCTACAGTAGAACTCGTTCTGAAACTCGAACTAGTTGGTCCAATGGTTGCGAACCCGACTGTCGATCTAGAGATCCTGGGTTCAAATCCCGCGAATCGGATACTATATAAAAATTTATGCTTGAAATTTCTAGTCTATTTCTGTCCGATATATGACAATAGGCTGATCCCCTAGTTTATATAATTGTATACATATATTCAAACTCTTATTCACTCCATTCTGTAATATGACGTAAACGTAACTGGTAAGAATTAGGAGTATACTACACGCCTATGACTACCTACTTGTTAGAGGATTACAAACGTTATGTTATGTAAGCTCATAAACATATTTTAATAGAATAATACTAACATACGTAGTCATGGCATCGTATAGCTTAATGTTTCTATGTGAATATTTCACAAAGCACTCTACGCTAAAGCCAGGGTACTGCACCTCAATTATCCTGTCTTGTAACCCAGTTCATAGGAATGAACTAGAGACTTGCTGCCAACGCTCACGAGAATTTAGCTCTTATTTAATTGCTCATAAAGATTAAATTATTTTAAATTACATTAGCTCAAGTTTCCTAATGAGGAATTTAAGTTTCCACACGTTTATTATGCAGCTGTAATATGGTAGTGTCGTGTCGTGATTAGAAATTTAGATCTTTTGCAACCCAATGTCGTTATATACTACTGAAGTACCTACATATTTTGTACCTTATTTAACCAATTGTTATAATAATGACGGTAATACTTTCATCATTATCAGTTTGTGTCAATTCACCGCTAGATATAAACCTTTCACATGAGATTTTACCATAGTCCCCACGCTGGGCGTACGAGTTGGTAATCTGTAAATCCTTTGTAGGCTCACCACCTATCCCGCAGTGGGACGTACACATAACTATACTAGAGTCATCTGCCTGCCTTTTCGGGAATTGCAGACGCGATCTTACGCTTAGTAGATTCAAAATATATTCTTTTTTACGATATAATGAAACATAAAGGTAATCTTTTACTCTTTATATTTTATAGCAAAAAATATAGCAAGACAAAATATTTTTCTCCTACCATTGCAAGAACTGGAATTTTAAAGCAGTGAAAGTATCTCTTTTTGATTAAATAAGGACCCTTGAGATAGGTATAATATGGCGGAGTTAGGACCGACACAAATTATTAGGTAGGTACATCATTTAGGAATATCCCCAAAGCTTCCTTGTATCGAAAAATGAATGACATAATCTATATACAACTACACGATAAAAGCAATACCAAAGTAACAGTTCTTTAAAAAATCAATAAATATCGTAATGCAATGAATATAAAACTTCAATAATACATTTTATCGTCGCGGTTTCGAACAACACTGGCACAAGCGTCTTTCACAGCTGTAATGATGATGTTATCTTGAAGCGGTTTGATACGAAACAATAAAAATAAAAGCAATTTACGGTGACGTACAGCTTTAGTATTATACAGACACTGGTCAGGGTTTGTTCGCGCGATTGCTCTCCCAGATAGCAGCGGATCAAGTTGAGCGAGTTGGATGATCAAGTTAGTTCTTGTTTGCAATTCACGACACTGTAAGTTTCCACTACGGCGATCAGATAACATACCTACTTGGAACTTCTATCATAATAATACATTTTCCCCGCCACAACTGTATCTTTAGAAACTCATTTATCATATAATCGTGTGAATTTAATTACGTAGTAGATTACCGTCTGTACAACTGCAGGTTAATTCTTCAATATTGATCTATAATCGATTGCACTCGTATGTTATTCCAAAACGCCTATTAAATGAATACCAGCGCGCATGTACATATAAAGAGAATCATGAATGTATAAGGAGGCACACCGTGTCTGTATGTCTCTACCTAGCAAGACATGATATGATGATACCTAGAATATGTTTTTTCTCTCGACCCTTTCATTCACTGTTGTAACATAGATCTCCTCTCAGAATGGCCGTAGTCTGCCACGATGGCCAAGTGCGGGTTGGCATACTTCACACACCTAGAGAACTTTTTTTTGAAAACTCTATGATGTGCAGGTTTCCTCACAATGTTTTCCTTCACCGTTATAGCGAGTGATATTTAAACTTGAAACGCACATTCTTAAGAGGTGCGAAGGATTCGAACCCGGTCTCCCGGAGTGAGAGGTCGAATTTCAAACCACTATCACTGCTTTTTTAAGCCTAGAATAATAATTATAATAATATCTGCTGCTGATACATCGAACTGCTATTTTTCAATGTCTTTCGTACACAACGAAAAACGTAACATTAGGCCTATAACCCTTGAAGGTAAGCAGAGGAGTATAATACACTCTCATGAAAATCTAAGTTTGAAAAATTTATTAGTACATGATCTCCAGTATTTGAGCTCAGGAACTGCAGTCGCGCTTGCATCTAATGAACACGACCCACGATGCAGTCCGGTTCCGTAAATCATCATCATCATCTTCATCAGCCCATTTGCGACCACTGCTGTACCAAGGCCTCCCCAATAGCGCGCCGCAGGGACCGATCTTCAGCTCTGTGCATCATATCGTCACTAAATAAATTTCGTAATTTCGTGATTTTGTAAACAACAATAATTTTACTGAGCGATACCTAGTAAAATTCATTAGAGCATTATTCAGTGTGTAACTGTGTCCACCGGACTGGTGCTTCTAACGATATTTATTCACAAAGGTAAACCCTGGCCGGAACTGTAGCCCAATTACCTTGTAAGCAGGCGGTATTAAATGAACACGAATTTTGTGCTATCAGTTTAGATTTTTGTTCAAGCAATTTAGACTCTAATTCGTTCGCGTTAGAATCTCAAATTCTTAAACCAAAGAAAATATTACGCAACATAAGACAATGTTTAAACTAAATAATCCAAGTATGAGAACAGCTCACATTCACTAAGCGAACGTTCAGTTACTGCGTAGTGAGCTTGAAACGTCTTAATTACACAGACTGCGTTAAATTTTTTGATATCAAATGAAAACGTTGCTAGAATAATTCACTCTTTGACAGTGATAAGATTTATTGCGCCATTAGGAAGGAATAAACGTAGAAGGCCTCCGGCTAGAGGGAGTGACGATACAGGCAATGTGGTAGGCATTGGTTGCAAACGAGCTCGATGGCGTGCTATTCAAGCGGCATATGTCTAGCTGTGGACAAAAATGGGCTGATGACCATAAATATGTAGTCTGTAAAATGTGTTCTGTTTATAATCTCAACATAATACTGGGCACATGTCCAGACTCCGAGCCACTACTAGAAAATCTAAATTAGAAAATTTTGTAGTGCCCAACCCGGCAATCGAACCGAGGACCTCCCGATCGGCTATCGCACTTGCAACCAACACGACCAACGAGGCACTCTAATATTGTTTAATATTGTATAAAAAATCATATACTATTTAACACTCACACATTAATATTCAGAATTCATTTTACGTATTCATAGAGCGCGACTTAATATCAAAGAGGGAAATGAAGAAGAAAAGCAGAAAGTATCAACGAGAACTATGATAAGTTTTGTAGACTCGAATGAATATTATTTCTAGTCTTGAATACATACTGGTTTGTCCAACTATCTTATTTACTTTCATTTACTTTAGTTTCTCACCACTGCACTGGCCCGGTGCGGTTATTGCTTAGTAAACATGAGTGCTGAACCGGGGGACCGTAGATTTGAATCCGACCCAGGATAAATATTTGTGTGATAGACCCAAGTATTTGTCTGGGTATCAAGTAATCTATACAAGGACCTATTTTTATATACATACATATGCATTTAGTATATCAAATGTGTAATTACCATAACAAAAGCTCTGACTACTTTGGGATCAGCTGGCAGTGTGTGAAAGCAACCCATTATTACATATTAATATTAAACTTTTTTTAAATGTAATTACAGGACGAATGACAGTTTTTTTTTGTAATTTACTGAAACTATAACTGCTGTAGCTTATTTACGTAAGAAACGATTTAATAATTAAATTGAAGATAAGAAAATTTAAAAATCGGAAAAGAAATGCTCCGATGTTTCGGACATGTTGAAAGAATGGCTGATGAAAGAATTACGAATCCGATACACAATGAAAATTCCGATGGACACAGGTGCCGAGGGAGGCCAAGACTCACCTATTTTAATCAACTAGGACAGCTACTGGCAGAGGGGGTGGGGGATAAATGTCTCCGAACCGGTGTACATTGTATATGAAGAGAGTGCTAAATATAAAAAAAACGACAGGTATATAAGAATAGAAATATTTGACTCTTTGGGTTCTCTGCCCACCCAGTAAGGAACCTGACGTCACTTCACTTGACATGTCTGTTTCTGTTGCAATAGCTCTACAATTATTGAACACAAATACTAGAAATTAAAACTATCCTTACCTGAGATGATTTCGAAGAGCTTAACCGACTCGACCAGGGAATTAACGCGTTCGAACCCGCCTTCGAGGGACAAGGATTGTACTAGGAGGAGTTCGAAACCGGACTGAGCAGAGTGCGGAGTAAGAGGGACTCGGAGCCAACCCGAACGGGGTTATTCATAATTGAACCAATAACGCCCGCGAACTGCGACACGTAGGAGCGCGTGCATGCAGGCATGTGGCGTTTCATGGAACTACGTGACCCTTTTATTAGCATCCAACCGTCAGCTATCTGAATGTCCCGGCTGCACGGGCTGTGTTCCAATGCTCTGACTCCGTTATATGTATAACAGAACACTGTTATCCACCGCCTTGTACGGTTTGAGAGTTGAAACATTGATTTTCAGCTGACTTTCTCCATTCGTTTCATAATAATTATTATTATCATCGTCAGCGTATTGTAGCCCACTGCTGGATATAGGCCTCCCCTGAGTTGTTATGCCCATAATCCCCACGCTGGGCATGGGGGTTGGGGATTCGTTTGGGGAACGCTAAATGATCTTATGTGGTATGGCATCTATGCAAATTACACGAGAATGAGATTCTTTTGCTTTCAATTTTAATATAGCTTAATTTTATTCAATTTTAATAATGATAGGTTAAGTTTTTAATTCAACTTAATAACGTTTTAGATACACTTATCTACAGATGCAATCGATATAACATCATATGAGTGAGCTCTTATACTAAATATGTTTCCAAAGAACTTGGAAATCACTTGAAACCAAGTAAAATTTGAAAACCAAGTGTATCGTGAAACATCGCAACGTTTAGACAACTGCATCATTAACCTCTCCATTTTAATATTATCACATCAAATGCTCACATTCTAACATTGCCTAATTTCATCCGGTCCTTCAAACCGGATCATATCAAAATACGAATAGTTAACATTCGTATTCAACACAGGCGCTCTTGTCGAAAACCATATAATAAGTATAGGTCAACAGATTGCCCAAAACTCATTCGCCACATTGATTACAATTCGCAACAAATTTCCACCGGAACAGATATCGATGTATCACACGTATACATATGCGGCCGGTCATTTGGGAATGTAAATTCGTGTTAGCTTTCAGCTTGGCCAAACATTACACAAGAAATCTAATTTAACACCTCCTGAATGTGTACGCTTGTATCGTTTTGTGCAAATATCAACAATGTTGAATTGATTTTCTTATAATCGTATACTTGCGTTTAACGAAAGCTCTCGTGATCAGTTGCAGCACCATTACTTAGAGAGTGCTTCTTCACGATGATCATAACCAATTCCAAGATGCGCCACTCGCGGCACAGAATAAATCTTTGTCGAAATGAACGCATGGAGTGTTGATTTGTATTTCACAGAATAAAATACATATTAAAAAATTGTTTTTTTTTTTTATTTTATTTATTACTCTTTTTATGAGAACCGTCTATACTGACGGTAATTCATTTTTAATAGAATCAATTAATTATTAATTTTATATTTAATGTAACGTAACATCACGCTTGTAATGTACGAGCAGCGGAGCATAGCAGACTTATTGTAAACAAGCATGTGTGACATAAATGTTGAAAATGTGAAAGGGAACCGCAGCAGAGAAATCATTTGTGTCTGCCTACCCCCACGAGAAATAGGCGTGACTATGAACATATGTAACATAATAAATATAGAAGTTAACTTATACAGACAGCCTACATAGTGATTAAACAACATTCGCCTGGCTGGACATCGACCTACATCTCCATCAAACTGCACTGGAGCAAAGAGACGAAGTACATAGCAAATCGAGCCATTGCCAGGAAAGATTCGTGATTATTAATAAAAGATAAACTAGTAAAAAAACCGCAACATCACTACTATAATTCCTGAAGAGGTAGGCAGGTGTGTGCAGTACACACCCACGTTTCACTAGTTACGTTTACGTCCCGCTATAGAATAGGTGGTGAGCCTATTGCCATACACCCGGAACATGTCATCAAGTGCATAAGAATGTTAGTTAAATCTTAAATGCAAAAGAAAATAGGCGCGGCTCAACGGCTGTAGTTGTTCGGCCGCATTAAACTATTCCGGCCAGCAGCAGCGTAATACGAACCGCGACCTCGAGTTACGCTCGGTCCCTTTGTAATCTTTTCTAATTCCCAGCCACCTCCCGCTAAGCTTTATTTTATTCCCCAGCCATATTACACAACACGACGTAAACAAAACTTCGATTAGCTCTTATTTTTTTTTTGTTAGACGTTTCTCATTAAAAAACTTAGTGTAGAGGACAGTATCATGAGTATTTTAGTCATATGTAATATAATAAGATTTTTGCTTATAAAAAAATTTAGCTCTTATTATCATGTTAGGTCCCTTATGGGTGGACAAAGAGTAACTGACTGACCAAAACCTCTTTATCCTTACAGAGTTAATGTACTTCTTGAAAATCTCTCTCTCTCTATTCGTCCACGCACGTAGATTTTGTAGACTTCTGACTCTCCTTTCGTTCACTTCCACACATTTACAGCAATTCGGAGCATAAAAATACTAAGTTGTATGCCATTAAGTACTTGTTGGGGCGGAATAAGAATACATTCCCCGACCCCGTGCCGGGATACAGGGTACCCTAAGAAGCGACTAAAAGTCTCGGTCTGCCTAGATACAGTTGAATATCGTCACCGTCGACGGACAACAGCGCAGGCGGTGCAAGAAGCTGTTTTGTACGATCTCCAACCCACATGCCCAGCGTGGGGGTTATGGAAAAGGCCCAACAGTGGGCTGCAACAGGCTGATGAAGATGATGATATCTCATTAAATAAATTGTATAGTTAGCAAGTTTCGTATACGGATGTAGTTCAGCTTACTAATTAATGCACATACGAAACTATACTGAAAGTAACGTAATTCGAGTCGTGCCCTCGGGCTACGCTTGCTCCCGTTTTAATCTTGCCTAAATCCCGGGTATCTCCCGCCGTAATTTATTTGATTTCAGTACACCAAATACTCATAATAATATTAGCTTTTGTCAGGGCCAAAAGTAATTGTTCATTTTGATTACGCTGACTTATTTGTAATACATAACATTCATTACCGAAAACTAGGTTCTAACGAGCTACATTTTTTAAAATTAAACAATAAAGCAATGAATTTCTAATCTTAGTAAAGTTCTAAGATCTGTCACGGCTACACATCATAGCGAATAATTCTTATTAGTAACGACTCAATTTTCTAAAATGGTCCATTAATCTAACTTTTATAAGGAAAATTTAAAAGTTATTGAATTCGAAACGAGACATAAAACTTTATAGTTTCCCAATAAATTTATTCATAATATCTTGAACAGATATAAATGAAATTTTTCAAGAAACCTGTTCACCCAATTTACATTTACGCCTTTTTATTTCATTCATCACCGTCATCATCACTGCTGAATACGAGCCTTCCTTCACCCCCACCATCGTATTAACTATAATAGTACATACATATTGAGTGTTATTTTAAAACCCCTTTATACTAAATCTAGTAAACAATGACTTAATAATTAAGTCCGAATTAAGAACTGTATTACTGACAGATCCTCGATCTCAATCGACGTGTTTTTGTGAAAATTAAGTCACGTAAAATCAGACCGTTGATTATCGACAATTTGTTAAGCCCTGATTGGGCGACGTAATACAATTATCCCTTAGACCGGTGCCACTTTACCGCGAGCAAATCTACCACAACTTTGGTAACCGGTTGGGTTCGTTGCCAGTTTGATGACAAAATTCCAGTTATTGTCAAACTCATTTATATCACCTTTTAGAAATCTAATTAAACTTTAACGAAACATTATATTTTACTGCCTCGTTGGTCGTGTTGGTTGCAAGTGCGACTGACGAACGGGAGGTCCTGGGTTCGATTCCCGGGACGGGCACTACTAAATTTTTTAGTACGGGCTCGGAATCTGGATATGTGCCCGGTATATGGCAATAAGCTCAACACCTATTCCATCGTGGGATTTAAAAGTAACTGGTGAAACGTGGGAATGTTCTACATTCCTCTGTCTACCTCTTCGGGGATTACAGGCGTGAAGTTA
>DWFO01005436.1:0-10533 GCA_018246595.1 Mimoniades nurscia nurscia
TAACTGGTGAAACGTGGGAGTGTTCTTCATTCCTCTGCCTACCTCTTCGGGGATTACAGGCGTGATGTTACTTTTTTTTCTTTTAGTAACAAGCAGGCATAATACTGGCTTAAAAATCTGTTCTAGAACATTATATCGTTGAGGTAGTACAATCTAACCCCTTAACGAGTCAATCGCAACTCTTTATAGCCGATGTGACAATCTGTGGTATCCGCGTATTGGTATGCAGATGTTTTTCATTTGAACACATATATCGAATGTTGATACTCAATTGGCTTTTATTGTATCCAATTTTAGGAGACATTCGTAAGAAAATATGGATTCATCCATACGCTTAATCAACCGAACGACTGATTAGTGAATCGATTGGTCAAACGATTGATCTATGAACCGATTGACAAACTAATCGAGCAACCTCTCCATTGATTTTATTATAATTTACTAGTTATGTAAGCAATTTCATGATGCTGTATATTATTCTGACTCAGTATGAACTTACACTGCTAATTTTAACGTACAACTAAAAAAAAATTAAAATAGAAATATAATTGTAAACATAACATAACACTACGAGTATATCTCTTCGATAAGAAAGTTAGAGGACTGTAATGTACATTCTTACATTTCACAGCTTACGTCATACGCTCTAACATGGTCTGGAGACCTTATTGCCATACACCGGGCACGAATCAAACCTCCGAGCTACTACTAAGAATATTGAGTTAGAAAACCCAACAGTACACAACTCGGGCATCGAACACGCAACCACTCAACAAATGGCCTCAATCCATTTTATTCTGATCGCAGGACCCTTGTCCAACAGTTCAGAAATAAAAATCATGATGAACAACGATTTTGTATTACAAACGAGGAGCGAAAATGCATTAGGGCGATACAGCACCTTGTGTGATATGATAATGCTAAAAGTGCATATCTATATCATACAGTAGCACTTATTATGCATGATACGTACCTAATCAGTACGCAGTACGTCGCCTATAAGCTGGAGGTTTCGAGAAACTTATTTCACTATTAAATGATTCGTGATCATGAGTATTGATTGTATTATTGTTAAATGTATCAACGAAATTGTGTAAAATCTTTACTTGCATGAAGTTTTCGGGATAGCCTGACTGACTAGTTTCGGAACTACGAATTCATAGGTCCAGCAAAAGGAGTCCAGTGGAATCGAGGCGGAGACGGTTTTATACACTAATAAAAGTATATGTAAAATCGGCTCATAATTTAATCAAACTTACATACGTCCAACATCGTTCTATTTGGGCGGTGCGTTTTATCCAAATAACAATATCTATGTATCGAAATTTTATCTACTAATGAAATCACATATCATTGAATCCAATATACATTGCGGATTACAAAATAATCTCCGTTATTATCGGTAATAAAGCGTCTCGATATGACGTTTGTGAACCTATTTCGTACGTGCCATCTCCGAAGCGGTTTATCCACAACTTCGTATCTGAAATTGTTAATTGAAATCGGTTATATAGGTGTTACTGCAAAATTCAGATCAATGTAAATTATTGTTATAGTTTGCAATGTAAAAGTTATATCTATAGCTACATAGATACATATTTTCACGCCAAGTCCCTTACGGAGTAGGCAGGGAGCATCAAGTGCCAAATATCTCCGCACAGACCATCCGCGCTTCTCCTGCATTCTTCACTCTCTTCTTTTTCACTCCTTCTCTTCTTGTTTCTAGCTACACCTAATAATTATTTAACATAATTTATTATGATACACATTTATTAAAGCAATAATAAGTACAAGATCTTGAAAGATGATTCACTTCCTCTTAAAATCTTATATTTTATGTTAAACTTCTACAATTTTTGTTAGCGTTACTGCATGTTGTGGATATTAATGTCATGAAGGAGATATTATTTCATTTATTATGATATAATCATTAACACTATCAGTATCCAGTTACGATATCGGTGACGGATAATACGGATATAATCGCTCTAAGCCCATTCTTGTGTGCTGTAATATACTGACAGCGCTAGTAGTGCATAGTGTATATATACACAGTATACTTTAGAAATATGTTCATTTAAATCTCTACTTTGGGTTTGTTCTATTGTATACAGTATATGGTCCTGTATACACTGGCGTATGACACATCCCAGAGTAATCTAAAGTAGCATTTGACTACACTATTACTGACCATATTTCACTTATGTTCGCATTACATCCAATTTTCTTTTTTTTTAATATATTTTAGAGTTGTCAAAAATAGATTTTATTTTTTGTGCGAAATACGTAGGCCACCGCTTTCATGTTTCCCAGCGATTTTTCTCCCGCTTTGTTTCAGATTATAACAATAGCTTTAATTTTAGCGCGGCCTTGTTACGTCTGTGAGATCCAAATATCATTTCAGATTGTTTTATTCTGCTTACTGGAATAAATTTTTAGCTTTATACAACTATGAGTTAGCAACTAAAAATCATTATGGTGTTCTGCCATAAGTGGTAACGATTGTTGCGCATTGTTCCGCAATTACGAGTAGTACATAGGCATACCAGTAAGCGTCATGAGTATCAGTAACGATAAAATATTGATAAAGACTTAAAATGACCAGTAAAACACAAAATCAACACTAGGTATATCATTGCCAGTGTGGAAACCAATTAAAGGCATGGCAGTGCCAGGCTGTCCTTCACTTGACAAATTGTTTTTGATCTACGACGCCATTACAGCTACGAGCGGCTGTCCGCCTACTACGTGTAATCCTACATTCTTTGTGAAAACGAAACGATTGGCTTCCACGTTTCTTATCCAAGCGGCCAAGGCGCGGAACACTGCCAGCGTCTGCTTTTCCCGACACCTACGACATAACCTACGACTTTTCAAAGAAACGGTGAATAGACTCGTCCTAGGCACGCGGGCTGCTTATTAAGACGCATCTGCCCATTATACCACGCGGTGTCACTACCAAACTTAGTCCATAATATAGTAATATAAATCTCTTGTATATCTCGAAAAGGTGGGCGAAGGATTGTAGGACACCCACGTTGAACTAATTACGTTTTACATGCTATTATGGAATAAGTGTTGAGCATATTGAGATATGTCGGACGCAAATTCAGACTCCGAGCTACTAATAAGAGTCTCACGTTCGAAAAAGTACTGAACGCAGATCGCATTCGCAATTGTTATCGCTCATCCGGCGACCCGGACATCATATGATTGAAAAAACTTATTGTACATCAATAGAAAAAATGGAATATAAAATTTCCACTGATGTACTCATTTATAGAAGACCCTAGAAGCGAGCTAATTCTAAATGGCTAAGCAAATTCAAATTAGGTAACCAATTTAACGCACAAATAGAAACACCCTCGGTGACTTTAAAAAGCAATTATCAATTCATTACACAGTAACAACTGCGCGACAACGTTCACACAACAATGTGACGCGTTCTAGAAAAGTCTCTTATTCATAATCCGATTCGTAATAATAGTAATAAAGACAGCCTTTAAAAAAAAGTTTCCTGTTGTCAAGTTTTAATCTAAGCGATCGTTTAATTTTATTTTCTTAATTCAATTTCAAGTACAATGTATTTGATTTGTTTTAAAAAATAAATAAGATTTTTTGTTTGCATATACTCCGTGTCTATACTATGGATGTATAGTTTGTCAAATTGAACTGATTTATCAATTGAAATGTAAGGAACGTAATGTAATAAATATAAATTTTTAATGAAGCCGAATTATATTTAAATTTAGTACGTTCAAGGAAACCAAGAATATTTTATAAAAACATTATGTTTAACACCATTGTAACCTACGAGCATGTACTCGTATGTAGGTATATTTTAGTCGCACGTGAAAAGCCAGCATTATTTTCGTTTCCAAAACGACAATAATATTTGCCAAAGGAAATAAACGTCTTCAAATAATTGTGAATAGAATACTTTGTAATGAGGATTAATAATGTTTTCTTTACAGCGTTCGTATTTGTTTAAAAGCAGGTTTTATTTGCCCCCGGGACACGACACTTAGCGTGCGGGGCTTGCTGCTTTGAGCCTTATGTAAATAATTACGATCCTTTTTAATACGAAAAGGTTTAATACAAAGAATAACTTTGTATATGATCATTCCGCATGTAGATTTTTGTTGTAGAGGATAGGTCACTAATTTATCGAATGGCCATGCCTTTGCTTTTTAGTACAACATTATTTAGGAGTCTTAAAGAGGGTAGACTCTTTACAATATTTCCCTCCGCATTTTCCTTTGCCTTCGTAACGTAGAAAATTAGCAAGTGATATAACTTAGTGAAGTCAGCGGTGCGTGAATGTAATTCGAATACGAGACTCCGAGAGTAGGAGATGAAATTAACACTGTAGTATCACTGTTTTCATAATGCAGTAAAACGAACAAACAAGAACACAAAAGTTACGCATGTACGATGCATACATGACAATCGGGCTGGATATTTGAAAGTCGAAAAATATAAACAAAGTTATAAAAATATAGTTCCGTATATAGAAATCTGTACATTTACACGGAAACTTTATTACTACTCAGATGGAGGCAGCATCATTTAAATGAAGAGTAAAAATACTTTTATTTTGTTAAAAGCAAATTATAGTAGGTAGGTACCTACAATAATTGAAAAGTGGACGAACTCTACACACGAAAACTAAGTAATATTACGCACTGTATGACAAATTCCTAACAACTTAACGGCTGAACTTAGCCTGAGTCTGTCGAGCATTATAACTCTTAAAGTTAAATTAGTTCTTAACTCTATGGAACCGTACTGATTAGTTAACATACATAAATTATTATACGCGATTACATTTCAAAATATTCGACATTATGAATCATTTCTTTCGTATATTACACATCGTATATGCTAATCTGGAAACTAACTAGATTTAAAAATACCGTAAAAAACGATATTTATATAAGATTTTTACTGCCTCGTTGGCCATGTTAGTTGCAACTGCGCCGACCAAGACGACCTGGGTTCCAATCCCGGATCGGGCACTATTAAATTTTTCTAACTTAGATTGCAATAGACTCACCACCTATTGCATAGTAAGACGTAAACGTAACTGGTGAGACATGGAAATGTACGACACTCCTGTGGCTACCTCTTCGGGGATGACAAGCGTGATATTAGGTTTTTTTAAGGTTTTGGTTTTATAATAAAAAATATATATCCAGGGAATATTTGAAATTTGCAATGATCGAATAATTCTACACAAAGTCAATGAGCAAGGCATTACGATGAATAAAATTAAAGAAAAATAACCGCACTTACACATCTATGAAAAAGATATGAAAAAAACTGCGTTGAAAGAACTTATTCTACGACTCCGAAGAGAACAATCGGCACGAGTGTCTTTACTATCTTGGCGTCAAAAGCAACTTACAAAACATAATTGAATTTTCAAATTTGTATTTCTATGTTACACGCGTAATAACAGGGATGTATTACAGTAATCGTTATTTTAACAAATGATAACATAATAATCGAAATAGTTTGTGAAACCGCTTTAAATGTTAACAGAGAGTATAAAAGTTGATTATCCTAAATAATCCAAATCGATTAGGAAGGTATGGATATATTTCTTCGAAAATCTCCTGGTATCTAAGACGTTTAATGACATATTTGGTCGAAGGTAAAAATAACAGCAAAATAATCGAAAACATAAAATTGTGAATAATTATATCTAATTCATGTTCAACTTATAATTATTATGTCACCATTAAATTATACCCACATATCTCTCAAATCCGAAACTGTTTTACGGAAAATTCATCACATATGACTAATGAAGTCATGTGACGAATATTTGGTACTCCAGAATGGTAACAAATATGTCCATAGTTACTCGCCTAAACGGCTGGTAATATAGTAATCCAATGTGAACAAGAAGGTGTGAACAGCTAGCTGTGTCATAGCATCGAGACAACAAAAACGATTCCCCGGTTACCAAAGAGAAAGGAACCCATTAATCTTTTCAGAGACGCCCCTATTTACATATCGCTGAGTTACGAGTTGAGGAAATGAAAATGCAAGTATTGATCCCATCAGCGGATCGAGCATGTGATGTGGAATTTTATATCAATATTCAATTTAAAAAACCTTCGCTTCGATAATAGGAATCTGTACCAATAACTAATTTATCGATCTGATTAGTACCAGGTCGATGAAACAGACTGTACTCCCGCGGTGCCGTTAAGAGAATATTACCTCAAGGAACGAAAGTATGCATGAGCTTATACTAACAGCCATAAACAGACTTTGTCCAAATAGCGGTTACTTAAAACTCAGTCCAGACTCAATTCAGACCCAGTCTTTAGTTAGATTAAAAAAACACTAAAGCAAAACTAACTGCGCAATAGAAGATTATTTAAATGACACAAAGGCTTAGAAATTTAGGTATACTGAAAAGGCTGACAGAAACTTCTACTAGCATCGTAAATTGAACTCTTCACCATGAAGTACAGAAAGAAAAAGTGTACAAAAATAACATTAGACAAATAAATGACCGTGACAAGAAATCGAGCCATTCATAATTTATCTTACAAATTTAATAAACTACAAATGCTTGTGGCTAGGCTAGTTGTATTCCCTGGCCACCTATGGGCAGCATCGTAGGCGGTGCAAGAAGCTGTGCTCTGCGGTCCCAGCCCACATGCCCAGCATGGAGATTATGGGCATAATCTGTCAGGGAAGGCATAGGCCTTCCCTGACACATAGGTGTACCAGTGGACTGGAATGAGTTGATGATAATGATGATGAAAATGCAAATTATTCTATACCGTGTGTTGGAAGCTAATCTAAACTTGCAATTAGCTCCTGCGGGCAAAGTGAAAGGGAATTAAAAATAATTTTTTTATAGTGAATTGCACATAAGCATCTTATCGGACATTATATATCTTTTAATAAAACAATAACATAATATAAATTCGATTGTTTTACGACCCTTACATATTTAGACTCAAATAAAGATATTATCTATTCAGGGCATAGAATCTCAATATAACTATGCAATTACGTTAATAGCTTAGTTATCCGATATTTAAATATTAATCCGATATGATAACATCAATGGTACAATTCTAAGCCTTTCAAATATTAGATAAGAGAAAATTGAATATTTAAAGTAGAAGATCAAAGCAAGCGCCAATTAACTATGTTTACTCGAAAAGAACTCAAGGATGGAGCAACAGATGCGCGTGCCAGAATAGAAATAAGAGTCCTCAAGGAACGAGCATCAGAAATATTGACGTAAAAGAAAACTTTCACAGCCCAAAATGTACATAGAACAAAGAATACTCTTTTACATTAACTTTCTTATAATTCTTGATGTCAGTTCAAAATTTAAAAAATATCCATCGCGCTTTAATAAACAAGACACGAGATAAATAGATTGGCTTTCGAATTCTAATGTTGTTCAATGCCAGATGTTCATATATTGGGAGTGTTGGCCACTGTGATAGTTGGTTATGGACGACATGATCATGATACACCCTTCAGTCAGTTACTATGGAGTGACGTCATTTCGTATCGAGTAATTGCATTAATAATAATAATAAATTTATTTCAGATCATGAGTCCATACCTTAGCTTAATATTTAGTTTTAGGTTAATATTACAACAGTTCTTATACCACTATGTTAGTAAAAACAAATAAATAACAAACAGAAACAAAAAGCAAAAAACAGAATTAATACCAAGCATTATTATATTAATATATTTATGGTAACGTAACGTAACGTAACATCACGCCTGTAATCCCCGAATAGGTAGACAGAGGAATGTAGAACACTCCCACGTTATGTTTACGTCCCATTATAGAATAGGTGGTGAGCCTATTGCCATACACTTGGCACATATCCAGACTCTGAGCCACTACTAGAAAATCCAAATTAGAAAAATTTAGGAGTACCTGACCCGAGAATTGAACCCAGGTGACCTCCCGTTCGGCAGTCGCACATGCAACCAAGACCAGCAAAGAGGCAGTCAGAGATATATTTCTGGTAAATTACAAGAATAATATTATCACGCCAGGTTCCTTACGGGCTAAGCAAAAAACATGGCGTTCCAAATATCTATATCCTTATCTATAGACTTGCCATGTTTTCGTGCGTCGTCCACATTTTTTTGCTCAGAATAAAAATTATTACTATTAAATTTATTAATAACGTTAAAATATGTATTGCCATTGCTTTAACCGAAGACGCTGTTCTATTACAATATAAACATTCGAGTCATTGGTTTGTTAATATGATATGTACTAATGTAAACGGGAAAGCACTAAGAAATATCTAGTTGAACTAACATTGTTTACGATATTTTATCTTATCAGCATGTTTCGCTAATTTATTGTTCATTGATAACACTGTAGGATATGATGATAGGATATGATGGATTGCAAGTGAATATACAGTTTTATCAATATAAGTATGTTCAATGAGGATTCTCGGTATCCGATCAGGCAAAATAATTCAAGTGTATCATTTATGAATGATCGTTCTTATTTCAAAAATAACTAAAGCGATTTTAAAACAAAAAAAAATACTTATCATTTTTTTATTCTCTATGGTTATTAACAAAGGACCGACTTAATGCCAATTGGCGATTATTATTATTATTATATGCATCGTGGTTATTTATTAATATCTTGTTAATTGTTTGTTTATTAATTCGACCGTATTTAAAAAACTTATACATCCTGTAAAATGAACTATTTTTTTTTCCAAATAGCATAACTTCGCACCCATTATGCCCGTTAAACTTTTTAAAAACCTAAAACAAAATACGAGCTGAGGTAAACAATTCAAATGATACGGGGGGTCGTTATAAGAGAAAATTTTTCCACGAAATTTTTCGACGACCATTGTTTAGCAAACTGCTTTCAGACGAAATGCATTGAAACTTTATTGTGTAGGTATATGAAAAAAACATAGATTTACCGAGTCCGACCGTTGCGTCCTTACGAGGTACGAATGACCAGCGAAAATTGAATTTGGATTTAAAAAGCCATACAGGCTTTTATGTAGGCGTATGTTGCTTTCTAGTTTTATTGGGAAACATTGCGGTAATAATTTTGCGGGTTGGACGGGCGACCGTTCAAATAAAAGTCGAAAAAGTTCCTGGTCACCACATGCGCTTTTTCGGCCTACGTTCGTACACGCGTAAGTTTTTTATCTGCCACTAGTGTTCCATAGTGACAGTGGAGAAACGAGTAAAGTACTAAAATCTCTACGATTTGGTCACTTGTCAACAGTAGGTACTGTGTTTAAGAAATACGCTGATGTTTTGAAGAGAAATGAATAACATGAGATGGTGGTATTTTATTCAAATAAAACCAAGTGATGGTCTGAAGCAGACGTGTAAAATATTTATATTCATCATCATTCATACATTTTCAATATTATGTAAAAATTTAAATAACAAAAGTTCTGAGAGCATCGAACGGCAGTTTAATCAAAAAGAGGTTCAACACAAGTTGAATTTATTACGCCTAATTAGAAAACAATTTTGATGCTTGACTAACGAAAAAACTCTTATATCAAATATAATAAATATGTATGAATAAGAGTGTAAATACAGCGATGAAATAACATATGAAATTTATACAGCAAATAATTTTCTCACATAAACAAAAAAACGTATGATATTGAAATATACAGAACTCGTGTAACACGAATCCAACTCACGTTTTTCCCGCGTTTTTTTATCCATTTTTTCATCTAGGTCGTGGTAAGGCTAAATGGATTTCGTGTGAGTTACAATGGCCTTTGTTACCCGTATTGACGTGGACGCGGATGGTTATTGCATTCGGAATTATAGTATTTTGTCTCTCGTAACGGATCAAGCGAATTATTCGATAACCTACGACATAATAAAATCTCACAATGAAGTTTTTCAATATAGAATCTAAAATGTAACATCACGCCTGTAATCCCCGAAGGTAGGCAGAGGAATGTAGAACACTCCCACGTTTCACCAGTTACGTTTACGTCCCGTTATGGAATTGGTGATGAGTCTATTGCTATGCACTGGGGACATACCCAAACTCCGAGCCACTATATAAAATCTAAATTAGAGAAATTTAAGAGTACCCGACCCGGAAATTGAACCCAGGATCTAACGATGGCAATCGCATTTGCAACCAACACGACCAACGAGGCAGCCTAGAATAGAATAAGAAGAATAGAATCTAAAAATAAAGTAAATAAAATGATTATTGTACACACAGATATTTTAAACATTAATATCACTTGAAGTAACGCTAATGGATCGTGACGAAATCTGCACATCTTAAAGTTTTCCGCAATGGTTTCTAGAACATGTAAAGCTGCAGTGCGCCAGTGTGACAGATTATGGCCATACCTTTTCTCATCCTGAAATGAAATCCTTGTCTAACGGCAGAACGATAAAAGAGTTGTTGATCTTAATGATAAGATATGAACTATATTATACATGAAGCAAATCATACAGCTAACGTCGTTAATTTAAATGTAAACATAATTATAATATATA
>DWFO01005437.1:0-10533 GCA_018246595.1 Mimoniades nurscia nurscia
ACTGGTGAAACGTGGGAGTGTTCTGCATTCCTCTGCCTACCTCTTCGGGGATTACAGGCGTGAAGTTACTTTTTATACTTGTTATTTTCTACTGTATTGAAATTGTACCTTAAGTAATACAATCTGTTTCTTATATATACATATATAAGACACAAGACATATATATCAGTACAGCTCTACAACCCACAACAGGGCTAGTTGATGTCACCCTGTTACTTTCACTACTCTCTGAATCTCTGATCAGCTACACAAAATAATTATTTCAATGACATGCATACTATAAACAGTAACTTAAAAAAATCCATGCTGCAAATTAGTAGGGTTACTTGTAAATGTTTAAAACATGCTTCACTTTGCACACGGTTTTGAACTATAGTATTCATGAGATTCTATACAACATCCAAATTATATAAAAGGAACATCTGATTGCTGTACCAAACTTTGTAGTTGTCATATTTTCTGATGCTGTATCATTTTCACTTAAGGTTCAACACTGACTGCATAGGTGTTTCATTTAATGAAAAAGGAACTTCTTTATTTTTCTTTAATATTTTTCCATAGAATTCCTTTTTACAGCCCTCTCCTGAAGCATCAGCCATACATCTAATTTTATCATTAAGCAGCAACGCTTGTAATAACAACCCATTTTGAAATATTTGGGAGACTGTTATACAAACATGTATTGAGGTTTTACTGCTGTCCTAGGGTTAATGCACGCATCTGCTACTTAATGAACTAGCCTGCTGCTATGGTTACCTTTTCTTTCAAATACAAACAATATATAATTATAATAATCATGAACAATTATTAAATATATTTAAACCCGCCTTTGACAACAGTTGGGACAACAATTTGCAAAAGGCTGCAGGCAGAAGCTGGCTGCTCCAAGAAGAGGGCAGGGCGCGATGGCACTCTTTGGGGGAGGCCCATGTCCAGCAGTGGACTGAGATAGGCTGATGATGGTGATGATTATCACTGAAGTTATGGAATCTTTTTTTATTAGTTTTATTCTAGTATGTAGTCAATACTGCTTAATAATTTGTCCAAAAGACAAAAACATATGTACATACATACATATGTATGTAAAGAACAATGAAATTGACTAAAAATAAATGGCATTCAATTCTATACCTCGACTGAACCCGTCATTTATCAATATCAACTTAACATCGATGATATAATAATATGAGGGTTGATTCCAAATTTGGAGCGCTGACATCTTGAGTTTTTAAACCTGTCGGTGCGGTTAGCGACAGTCAGTGGCCTAAGGTGCCTACATTTTGTTTACATCACTTGGGACAAATTTTGATTTCAATAATAATATATGTATCATACTTGTTGGACGTGTTTTCATCATCATTCGCACAGTTCAACGATCATTTCTTTTTAGTCCTTTATCGCGCTATCTATGCCCACACCGCCTCCTTCTCATATTTCTTTAGCATTATCAGGATAAGTTTGATAATTTTCATATCCGACTTTGATTGACCTTTGATAATCCGATGAGTCCTTTGTCCGTTGTGGATTAAATTAATCCCACGTTATAGTACTCCATGTGAACATGCAAATTATTATATGAACAAATTATAGATGAATAAGGGGAAATAACCTTTCTAAATGTATGATTATATCGTCGTCAAGATGTCTTTTGAGCTCAGTGGGTGTGGCTGGCTGGTAACCGGTTCCAGGACTGGTATCGCCGTCGGCGTTCTAAATATAGAACCACCCTCGATGCTACGGATGTCGCGAAATAAGTGTCCTACTTTGTATGAAATAAATAAGATCACCTCTACCCAAAGCCTACTAAACTTTTGTAAATTTGGATCTGACGAACTAAGGCTACTACACGCTATGAATAGTAAGATTCACCTGATCTCGGCCGAATACACTCCGCTAGTTTCGTCCACAAAGATGTGGTTTTTCTTAATGTTACTTTAGATATGACTGTGATCCCCATTGAATTCACACCACGAACTAAGTTTTAGTATGATATTGTTTACTAATGTTTGCGACTATTAATTATGGTTGAATTCGCGATTTAAAATTTGGCTTGAATACATTATTGATTTTCTACATAAAATTCCTGTAAAATTTAATATGATGATGAAATCAACATGAGATAACAAATGTAGGAAGTGCGTGATTCTGTGTTCTCGATCCCAATACCTCATGCCTAGCGTGGGAATTATGGGTATAACCCCTCAGGGGAGGCTTATGTCCAACAGTGGAGTGCAATGGGCTGATGATATTGAACAAATGTGACATCGGTTGAGCCAGATCATCGGTATTATGCAAGGAGCAGTGTAACAGAAACTATTAAGCTGGAAAACGATAAATTAGGATAACTTGAATTCGTAGTACCCATGTACAACGTTAGTTTGTGGACTATGAATATGAAAAGACATTCCGCGGACAGCGTGGCCTTTAACAGAAATATTCCCACAAAGGTCATCGGCGGCGAGCGATCTGAAAGGTTGTGACATTTGGAAAACATACTAATGAAGATAGAAGACTTATTTACATAAATAAATATCTGCTCCTAGAAATAAAAGTGTATTTATTTTTTAAGGAACTGTTCTATATATGGAAATGTTCACACTCTAAAACGATTTTACCAAATTTACGAGTAAAAGCAAGGAAATTACAAAACTAATTTCAAGCATTTTCTTAATGAACAGAAATGTTATGAATTGTTTCTCGATAAAATTTTACTGTTACGATTAAGTATTACTATAAACAGAAGGAATATGATATAACTACAAATGACATTAAATATTGCATAAAGGGAGCACTATAACACTGCATCAATTGTAAAAATAACTTTTTTTTATTTAATGTTTTTTATTAATTGTAACAATTGTAAAAAAGTAAAAGTAACGAAGTTGTTTGACTTTAACCAATTATAAAAGAGTACTCAGTCAATTTTTCTTAACAAAGATCAAACTTTCAAGTGTGGAAAATTTAATGATACATATCACAAACTGAAAATATTTATGTACGGTGATTATGATTCGAGTCTCATTATGATTATGAGTCTCTTTCTAGAGTGTAAAGGATTATAACCCTAGTTTACAACTCTTACTGTTACTAGTGTTACTTAGTACAGCTAGAAAAAATAGTAGCGAATTATCAAAGGCGCAAGTTTTTCCAAGATGTTTATTAAGTTTATTAAGCTGATATACCATTATTGTCCAGAACATTTGAAAGTCTTTAAATAATGCTTTAATTACCCATTATAATAAATTGAAGACCCTTAAAAACAGTTGTGCCGCTATAATGGTTTACTGCGTATAGCTTAAAGGTTTAGGTACAAAATATCTTTCAAAAATCGCTTTGAAATCGTGATTTTTAAGTCTGAAAACAAATTTAATATGATATTTACTTATTACATTCCATACCTTGTCTCGCATGACGCCGTACAAATATATGTAGGTACCTATAGATTGTGTGGTTCATCTTTTGTTATCTTGGTCTGCAATAGTGTTAAACTGATATTGTAATTGCTGAGTTAACATCGAATCAAGATGTACCCAAATTAAACGATGTCATTATCAATATCGTGATAAGGTTTATTTTCTCGTAGCCGTCTTAGGTCATTTGAATATACCTACTATTACCATTCACGTGCTCTGCACAATGTCTAATGCGGTAGACGCCGTATGTCTGGAGCAGTGAAGCCGGCCTGGACTACTGTTACCAACGCATCTGATTTTGTGGGATACAATAAGACATTGTAGATTATACAATATCAGCTTTAAATTAACCAAATTTTCTTTAATAATAAGTTAAATACAAAACTTTACTTATGCCTTGATTTAAAAAAACGCAATTTTGAAACCCTTTATTTATCATTATTTTTAGTAAAGCAAAACAGAGACATAATTTGTTTGACGGGAAAATAAAACATTGTTTCTTTTTCGGAGACTTTTTAAGAAGTTTATGTTATTTAGTGTAACAACACTTCTTTCATGTTCGCATTAAAATAGGTCCGTTTATTCACTACAATGGAACTACGTAAACTTATATGTATTAAGAAGGGTAGATTGAAATATAAAAGCTGTTATGGACATTAATGACAATAATGAAACATTAATGACATTAACTATAAAATTCATAAAACTCCGCATGGCAACACTACTTTCGCCGTAAAACACATTGTGTAAGCGCAAACCGTTCTCTCAAAGTAAACGTTCCAGTTGAATAGGGGCAACTAATTTCTGATTCCACTGAGCAACTGCAGGCAGATGGGCAAAATGATGAGATTTATTAGTCTGTGGTTCCATGAATATTTTACGCGCGTCTGATGAGAAGCAGAGATGAATGTGAGGGATGTTTTTTTATTATTTTTGCAGCGTTCTCGTAATTTATGCTCGTTTTTGCGGTCTTGTGGTGTCTTCGAGCTTTAATGTGTTATTTTCGCTATATCTTAACTCAGGAAGTGATTAGATTTAATGTATTTTTTAAACCTGCGTCTCTTTATAGAATTTTAATAATGTTTGCTTTTTCTTTGAATTAGTTTACAACGACGATGTGTTTTTGTTACTTGTTATTGATTATATGGAAAGCTAGTAAAACTACAAACCTGGAACTATAAAAAAAGATTTATAAACTGGATAACATGTAAAATTAAAGCGAGTATTTAAAAGTAATGGCTTTTTTTCTTTTAAGTCTCCCAAGACCCTTCGTGTCCCCCCCAAATGCTCAAAATTCTGTTCTGCGTAGTTACTTGGGTGCTCAGATGTTGCGAAAGTACGCGTATACATTTTCCGGTTTTTAGATTGTAATGATGTTAGAACGCCCGTGAAAATGTAAATAAAATGTTAATGAATAATGAATGTGTAATATTGTTATTATTTATATCATTGTTAATGTTAATATCGTGGCCATAATGAATCTTACAATTTCACAAACACATCTATTCATTACTTAGTTGCAAGCCGCGCCTTCGAACATGTCCCAGGTTCCTTATTCAGAAAGAGAGAGATCGTGCCATCAATCTCTAGCAATAGGTCACCTACTGCTTGACTGCCTGACTGCCTGTTTGCATTGACATTTGAGTCATAATGGAAATGCAGAAGTTTGTTGTTAATATTTGTCTGTAATTTTCAACTTACGATAAATGACTGTCTCTTATGAAATAAAAAAATTTGGAGCATTTCATAACTACGTTTGCTGAACGAGTAGTTACCACTAGCTATGAGTGTTAGGAATAAGTAGCGACACTTATCTTAGCTCCTTGTATTATTATCATTAATATTTTTATACGTAACATCACGCCTGTGATCCCCGAAGAGGTAGGCTGAGGAGTGTACTACATTCCCACGTTTCACCAGTTACGTTTACCTACGTCTCACTAGGGAATAGATGGTTAGTCTACTATAAGATCTACAGAAAATGAGATACTCCCTATTACATCCATACATACATATCTTCACGACAGGGCCTTCACGGAGTAGAAAGAGAATACCAAATGTCTCTATCCTTACAGACTTGTCGCTCTTTTACGTTTAGTACCCGGAACCAAATAGATACTTCTTGAATAGTATATTTTCAATTTCTAGTCATGTGTTTTTGTTAAAATTTCGATAGAAGAGCCTGTTCATTTTTTCATGTATGCAACAGACATCATAGCAATTGTCTCCATAATAATTTTTAATTATTTAAAAATTTTCAAAGAAATGATTCCGCATTTAGGTAACGTACTCCTTCAACGTACTCTTTTCTTGCTGTTTCATTGTTATGCGGGGTGCGTGGCCTCGGTGCCCATAATAAGAGAGAGATCGACGTGCGATTTCCGAAGCATCGCGATAAAACTCGTCATAAGGGACGCACGTTGGCAACTCGAACGAACTTCTACAAGCGATCACCATGGCAAAAAATATTAACTGGGCGTAAAGTCTAAAAGCCATGAATACGTTTGCCACAAACGTGAACAAAATCAAAATATAGTCATCTGTAAATCACAGCTCAGCAGTTTAAAAGATCGTAATATAAAATATACCTAGATAAGATATAATCTGTTATTATCGAATTTCAACTCAATTATAATGCAATAGAAGATAGGAGATAAGATAATATTCCCTGATAGTGAGAAAGTTGGAGGAAATTCTTGTGCGCGGAAGCTGATGTTTCTAAGATTGTGATCGATAGGAAATTTTAAATGTTAATTGTTCAGATCGTATTATGATAGTTCCATCATGTGTTTACGAATTTGTAATTGTTCCTGCAACTTAATTTTTATATTCAACTTAATTTCTAATGTGCTATGTTTATCAAATTTGTCCGGTACCTGGATTCATACTCCCATGAGCGTAGTATGACTCTGATTCTTACTATAATATCAGTGTATATGGCAAGTATGATGAAGCAATGTTACAACATTGTAGAGTAGGCGATTTAATCACCTTTGTAAGGAGCGTTAATAATTCTTTTGTTCCGAGTTGTAATTATTTCATTGACGAAACTGATCAGTGCCAGATAAATAATAATTGTTATTTGCATAACCTCTAGTTCATTGCTTGTAGATACAAGAGATTTCAACAATTAATTAGCGACAACTTGTTGTCAGTTGACAACAAACTTAGAGTACCAGAAGTAGCTGGTACATGTCCCCGTAATCACTTGTCCTTATGACAAAGACTATTCTAGGTATTTTTTTGTCTTTTCTTGTTTACTTGATGCCAATGTTTCAATTGTAAAATTTCTACCTCTTCTTTTACAAAATAATCCTTTTCATATATCAGAACTTGTTAGTTAGTATTTAGTGTAATGAGTACCTATGCGCTCAACTCTTGAGTTAAGATAAGTTACTACTTAATAACTGCTGCTCTTCCATAAAGTTTTGCCGTTGGCGTATTTTGTCCTGGCATTAGCCGTTGGACTAGAGTTAGAGCCGTTGTATTAGATGTTACAGAGTCACATAATTTAATATGTGATCTAATAAACATGACTGTGACTACAATTTTAATTTAACTAATTACATCATAGCCATACATTTATGTACTTTCAAAAACGTAACGTAACATCAAGCCTGTGATACTCGTAGAAATAGGTAGGTACTGCGGAATAGAGAGTGAGTCTATTGCCATATACCGGGCACGTACCAAGACTATTGGAAAATTAGAGCCACTATTAGAAAATCTAAATTAGAAAAATCTAATATTGCGCGACCCGGGAATTGAACCCAGAACCTCTCGATCGGCAGTCGTGCTTGCTACCAACACGGCTAACGACCCAGTATTTTCCGTTAAGAACGAGGAACGTAACGATTTATTTTTAAAAAGTTATAATAAATAGCATTTGAAACTCAATAACTCACGTATTGCACGTAATGAAAAGATCGAGAGGCGACGTAATGGTGTAGATGAAGGCATGGGAACGCTAGATTGTTTTATATGGCCGTAAGAAAACCCGTAAAGCGACGTTATACCGTTTATGGCTAATAGCGTATGAGCTGCGGTTGTTAGAAAAGTTGGTCACGGTCTTGTCGTCTTAATAAACTATACGCCAAGGGCTAGATAAAACATAGTTATTGAATCCTAATGAGTGTAACACGTCTTGTTTTCTTCGAATGATTTCGCCGCTATTAAATCAATGAATATTGTCTGACTCAATTTCACCTTTTGATATCAAACTATTTCCATATGTTTCTATTGTAATATTATATTTTTCTTACTGTTTCTCTAGAAGATAGTCATTTTTAAATAATGTATGAAAATAAGTACTTGAAAACATATCATATTTTCTACACTAAACGAAATTAAATTACAGTATGGCTATTAACATGGATGCTAAGAGAATGTCGCCATTACTACGAGGACACAGAGTGAGCAAACCGCTTAAACAACCGTAAAATATTCTGCTAGGAACAGCGTGTTTACATGTTCCATCCAATATTCTCATATTAGTTCTTTACTTCTTCATGCAATATATATTTATTTTCGCAGCACTTTTCGTAGTCTGTGATCAACTAAACCAGTGAACATAATGCATGGAAACTTGCCTGGACGGGAATGTCGCCATAGCATAGGTCGTTAAGTGACACACGTGTAAATGTGAGAGGTGCATTGCGTAATTTAGTGCGGAATTGTAGAACATTCTGGTTGGAAACTCTGCGGCTTTCCTAGAGAAATCAACTGTAGCTGACCACATTATTAACATTAATATGATAACAAACGGTATTAATGTCTCAGATACTAGTAAAGGTTTCGATTTTCAAGTGCAGATATATTTCTATCAGTATGGGAAGTGCTGTTAAATCAAAGCCCAAGTACGGTTACAGGAAAAACTTCAAATGCTGTTATAAAATAATTCCGTTATTTTTACAATAATACTTTTTAGATTAACCCGTGGAGCTACGGTTAGCGACTAGGTACTTTAAATTTTATAACATTGTTAACTCTTAATAATTGTGGTAAACAGTTTTAACGCTAAAAATATATCACGTTCTTAGATCACTTCTTCTAAACTAAAAAGTTAATCAACATATGCGTTGTCGATTATCGGCGCATAATGGCCGGTTGACAAGCTCATAAGGAAGTTAGTTAATCTAGAGTAAATTGTCGCAACCATCACTTAAATATAATTACTGCGTTCCTAATTCGCGACAGTTGAGTGGTTGCGCAACCGCTGCAGGAACCGGTTGATAACTGTATATGGATAATGCGTAAGATGAGGACGATGGGAGTATAAAATTATCGTAGATGATCATAACGATGATTACTAGAATGATTTGGTTCTCCTCTACATATTTATAAACAACCTGTGTAATGTTTGTGGTGTTTTGTGACGTCATTCAGAAGTCGTATTAAAATACAAAGAGACAAACACTTATTTTCTTAAATCTATTTGTCACGGGGCTATTATAAGTAAACTCATTTTTAAAAAATGTTAAAAGACAAAAAATCGTAGCCATGATCCAACATAAGTCAGTATGAACAATTTTCTGATCACTCACTATGTTTGAAATATCTACGATCGAAACAGATCTTGTTTAGCCATATTCCATTCTTCAACAATTTAATCAGTACGAATTGAATGTCTTTAAAAACGTACTAAACCTGTTTAAATTTATTTATTAAATAAATCTGACCTTCCCGTAAATCATATAGGTAGGTACGTAATATCTATTACTTTTCGGGGCTTATCTTGTAATAAAAATAAGTATCTCCTTGATTTGTATGGTCTGGACGATATTGAAGTAATAGATTTTGAAACCATTTTTGTCAAATCCAACATTGCATTTCAGTAATATGCTCGGTCGGAAGGTCACATACAACTGGTACTTGGCTAACTGCCACCCTTCTCGTGTTGATTGTTACTTAAAAGTGCTTTGGTTTCTGTCGTTTAGTTTTCTAGTTTATTTTCATTTGACTTATATGAATACGAATTTCACGAGGCCAGCGGAGGCAATTAGTATGTTCCTTTTCAGTTTCAAGTGTTTGGCCGCTAGCCATTTGTCTTTTGTATTTCTGGCTCGAAATAAGTGTTCCGCTGTTGATCTTTTCACGTCGATGGATTTTGCTTTTGAGTTTGACAAGATTTACATTTAAATGCTTTTTAAATTAAAAATTTAAAACAATATCCGCCACGACCACTATATTGTACAATCAGTACATACTTCTTCGCATTTTGGACAAACTACTTTAAGATCTTCAAACACTGTTAATCTGAAGAGTGTCATAACAAATTTTATCTCTATTCTGTTAGGCATTATCGTCGTTTCTTACATTTTCCTCGCGAACAAAGCTCATTTGTGGGGAAAACAAGCTGAACTAGCTCGTTGCAAGCCTCACTTATGTAGCCGTGACGGGTTCAGTGGCATGTTAAATCAACTTACGCCGAGCAAACTGCCTACTATGTAAATGTCTGACATCAGCGGATTATGGAGTTAAGTAAGCACGCCGATGTTTAAGTAACGTTCGGTTTCTACCAGTGCTCAATGCAATCCGTTTTGCGCACACACGTGAAGAATGGGAGAATCGCGATGGACGGCATAGCTAATAAGATTGACGAGTATCGCATGTCGCCATACCTAATGGTTTTCTTATGTACACAATATATCATTACCTACAGTGTATAAAATCACCATCATCGTCGTGTACAAATTCCAACTTATTGCAAAACATGAAGGTGTCTTACGAAATTTCAGGTGTGTACTGTGTAGGTTATTTAAGATCCTTTATTTTAAGTACGTACTCGTACATGCAACTCTTTATGTTCTTTATAAATATTTTCTCTTCATATGCTCTTTAAAGATATATCTTTGACTTGTTAAACGGAAATATGTAAAATCACTATTGTGCAGGCCCACGTAATAGAGAAACAGCAAAATCTTCTGTGGCCGAAAGAATATGAAAGAACCAACATACCTACGCAAGCAATTGAATCAGGTATTCGTTTCCAGGTACCTGTAAACTAAAAACTATACATTTAATTCAATACTGCCTCGTTGGTCGTGTTGGTTGCGAGTGTGACTGCCGAACGGGAGGTCCTGGGTTCGATTCCCGGGTCGGGCACTACTAAATTTTCTAA
>DWFO01005438.1:0-10533 GCA_018246595.1 Mimoniades nurscia nurscia
TAGTAGGAAGTAGACGTAACTGGTGAAACATATGAGTGTTCTACATTCTTCTATCTCTTCGAGGATTACAGGCGTAATGTTACGTTTATATTTACTTGTTTTTATAATAATGTTGACTTTATAGCAAAACTAATTTGCCAGTTTGAATTTAGATAAAAGTACGGTTCAAGATGCTCTTATAAGAAGCATAATTTAATATATTCACACCTGCGAACGTGGTGACATCTTTGGTTACAGTGACTCTCTGTACAATGTCATCGTTAGTATTGCATTGCGCGGTGTCGTATTTCTTCTTTCGATTAATGCATTTCCTTATTATTGACGAATTCGTTCCTGTAATCATACGTCGATGTACATATATAAATCGATTTAATTGCTATGAAAAAATCCATAAAGATACGTAAACAATTTTTTTCTCAGAAAAAACACGTCTAATTGCCATGGTATGTTTTCGGCTATAATTAGAAGCTGTTTATACACCTACAAACTAAGCGGCGCACTAAAGATATATAACTGGGCATTTCTATACACGGATAACTTCATAATCTGGAACGATGTCTTAAATTTAAACGGCTTAGTCCAACTGGCTTCAATTTTAATGGACTAAATACGATTGCTTTTATAGAAATCATCTGTTATGGTGGATTTATTTTAAAAAGATTTTTAAAATTGCTTTAATATAATACCAGTGAGTAACCGATACAGTGAGTGTTCAATATAAGCGTCTTTGTTATCAGATCTGTGGCTTCCGAGTGACTTTGCAGACTGGCCTACAATTTAAAAGAACACACATTAATTAAAAATTAAAATGTACAGGTCAATTATTTAAACAAGAAATTATGTATAAAAATAAACGCGATGTTGTTACGTTCAATATTCAATTAATTTTTAGAAAAAGAAACCAAATGTTAACACACTAAACACTAGATAAGCAACAATTAACAATAGCGATAAATAAATTTTAGTGCCAGCTATTAATTGTAAGAAAGGGTAGTATTATTTTGACGTACAAAAAGTGTTCTAATGAATCAATTTTGAAGAAATGTCATTTGAACTTGAATTATTATTAAGAAAATTTGAATAATAATACATTTTTATTTATAATAACAAGATAATTTGAATACAACCATCACTATATATACGACCATATTATACTAGTTTATAAATGCAGTTATCTAAGTTATTCATTGATTCCCAGACTTCCAAGGACTTCAATGGTAGCATTCTTTACACACTGAATTGTAAAACTGGTAACTACGCCCTTCAGACCAATACATAAATTGCTTTAGTTATAGTTGCGGTTGAATGGGAATAATGGTTATACTACCTTCAACAAATCACTTTTATACAGATACTTCACATTTTTAAATACAATAGATTTGGAGTGAAACGTAACATCACGTTTATAATCCACGAATGGGTAGGTAGAGGAGCATATAAGCTCATTAGCTAATATACTCAGACAATCGGTTAGCTCATTTCTCAAATACTATAATTAATAATTTACTGATATGTTTATACTATGACATGTTATTTCAGTAAAGCGTACTTGAATGGTTGATTTCCCAGCTCTC
This sequence comes from Mimoniades nurscia nurscia, assembly GCA_018246595.1. NCBI lineage: Eukaryota > Metazoa > Arthropoda > Insecta > Lepidoptera > Hesperiidae > Mimoniades > Mimoniades nurscia. The sequence goes on from DWFO01005438.1 coordinate 1,575, forward strand.
AGTTAAGTAGCGTAATAAAATTCATATTGTATTGGTAATTCAATTAATTGAACTGCCAGCCTCGTAATCGTAATTTAATTTGTAATTGTCGATATTTCTATGAGAAAATTGAATAACAAACAGAATCATCGTAATCGTTAACAACGATAAATAAATTAAGACATTTATTTAAATTCAATATTTATTGATCATAAAAAAACTTATGTATTGTATTTTGATTTAGAATAAAAAATACGAGCGAATTAAAAACTTCGTCTTTTTTTGAATCAGTTAACGGCCGGAAGTCGCGCATTAAGAGACGTGTGTGTTGTGTTTAACACCTAACAGTAGATTATTAGAGGAACGCTGATGACAATTAAATCAATATAGGATTAATTTTTATATTCGCAAAACGTAAGATTTATTATTATATATTCGAATATTTGAATAAAAAGGACAATTTCGACTGTTAAAGACATTAATACAATTAACCGGTTAAGCAAACATTTTTAAGAAACACAATCTACTGTTTTCAAACTAAAGGAATTTTCTCAAAATTATTTTGCCAAAATAAGATGTCTCGTTATTAATATTATTCCACATAGAAAAGCATTCGAATTCCGTTCAACTAACAATTGTACAATTTGCCAAGTAGGGTTCGTCTTTAGTAGGGCGTTCGTGAATTCCATATTAATAGAGTTAGAAATATAGTGTCCTAAAATGTATAAAAATGTATTTAAAACACTTTTCTAGAACGAATGTGATAGTCATTTCTTTTTTAATTTACACATAAGAATGTAGTATATATCTAATGTTTTCAAGTGTTAATGTTATCTAAAAGGTACTTAAGCAAATTAATCAAAATCAATACATACAAATTGTTATTCAATTTGACTGTATTGATTTTGTTCTTAACATGTGTAACATAAGAGCCAAGTCTATGTTATATAAATTATATATAAAATAGCCATTTCAGTGCGAATGTGTCTGGTGAGCAACGCTCAATGAATTTTATATGAATGTCAGTAGCATTATCTGTGTAGAAGGTCTATTATCCCGTGAACTCGTAACAATAATTGAAATTCTAGAAGCTTTACACATGTCTGAATTCCATTTATAAGTACGTTATATGAATTTCATTTTGTCAACGTAATACAAAAATAATCCTCTATGGAATTCCTTTTTGAAAATGGCAACCCTTATATTTCGTGCATCATTTATTGTTAAACATTAAAATTACTTCAACTGTTATATTTTTTTAATGAAATGATACAATCAATAACTCCTTTCTGTATTATTTAGTCTGAAATACATTAAAAGTATTATCTCTGTCAAGTTTAATGAGATGACATAATTAATAATGATCAAGGAAGATACCAATTATGATAAAGGAATAAAGTTGCATAGAATGTACTATAATTCCATAGCCGATTATGAAATAAGTTGGTGGATGTTTTATGAAAATTGTTCTTCAAGTGATATATAAAAATCTGCCATCGAATGAGAAAAGCTATTTCGATAATATTGTAAATGTAACCCTCATTATCATTTACCAAAACATGATTCAATCAATGATTGACCGTTATTAATACGAAAATTATTATTAATCAATAGAAAATGTAAATGGTGACCATAGTCAAACCTGTTTCAACTTTATTATTTACTGGGATCCACGATTTCACTTTGAAAGATGTGGTTATTTCAGCGGATTTCAGTTCCTTCGCCACCGCGTCCGTGCCTGGGTACAAAGTGAGAGTAAAAAGTAAAAACGTGTCGCGGACCGCCAAAAAGGAAATAGGGAGACGATTTACGCGGGAAAGTACTTCGAGGCGGCCATTTTGTGGATGGATAGACACGTTCCAGTTGTGTACGTGGCACATAATTCCTTGTCGGGGTTGAAATGATATTTTTTTATATGTTGAATACTGAGTAACTGTCGTTTAGGTACTTAGCCGTAAATGTTACTGTAGACCATGGCATCTGTGTGTAATATTCCATAGAAATTAAATTACGAGTATCTACCACAAATCGCTGTTGCATCCATCAACGTCACTGAGGACTAAGCTAAAGCTTTTTACATGAAAAGTTATTTTTATGTTCATTCATAATCATCATCAATCCGTCTCGGTGAACAGCCGGACAAAGGCGTACCTAATGTGGTTTTATCTATCCCCACGCTGTACATACGAGTCGAAGATCAAAGAGCAGAGCCAGCGGCCAGAGCATTTAATTAAAGCTTATTCAATGTATTGAAAATCGTTACCTGCTTCTCTGTAAATGAATATCGTTGTCTGCACATTTGCATTGTCGCAATTTATCGTACGCAGGCAGTGCTTGGCGCGAACTGTGTGTGAAAATAAAAAGTAGGCGACACTGGACGCATCAGTTTTATTAAAAAGATTAACCATTTCAGTTGTTTCCATGATACGGCCTTTAAATGGAAATGCTTTAATGCTTTTCATAACATTAATGTTATTATAAAAGATATTAATATTATCAGGGGCGAGAGTAAATTTTTAGTAAAATTATACATTTGAATAAAAAACGGCTGAGTTGTAATCAGCATAGCATTAATGGCGCACGTGTCATGGACGATGAAGACAAGACATTTCAGGGGCATGTCAATTTTGTGTTCGCACAAGTAGATCGTATTTATGTTCATTATTAACACTAAGGGGGAGTTGCCTTTAGTTCCTGGCGTATGAAAGCATTAATTTTTTCAAAATAGTCTAGAATTCAAAATAGTCTACAATTCAAAATTCATCGTGAGGTTTTATAGAAGGATTCTGAAAAAAAAAAACAAGATAGCAATCTAAGCGTACTACGAAATATTATCACATCCGAGGGATACATTCCCGGGCCCATCTTACAATATAGGCTAATTGGCATGATTTAAAAATTCGTGGTCCTTCTTAAGATACATTCACGACGGTTCGAACTACACAGAATAGCAACCAAACCCTACGATGTTTTATAATGAGAATAATCATAATGACAGGGTAGTAGTATTACGCAACTACGTAACATCCCGCCTGTAATTCCTGAAGAGGTAGGCAGAGCACTGTAGTACCCTTCCACGCTTCACCAGTTACGTTAGTAGTATTAATACATTACTTTTATTAAACTTTTTGGGCGATTTGGCCCAACTCGACCAGCGCTCCGCTGTTTTTTTCCACACTCCCTTCCAAGGCCGGCGGCAAATTCGACCGATGGACATTCCCTTATAGAATATCTCAAAGGGTTGTGAAACTGAGAAACAAAAAGTTTTTCATCATGAAAGACTCAGATAAAGCGGCTTGACAATGCCATAATAATACCATTCCATAATAATACGGAACATAACGCAACAAAACATCACGTCTATATTTCCCCGAAAAGGTAGGTAGTGAGGCAAAGCGCTCCCACCTTTTAGCCGTTGTACGTCCCATGGTATAAATGGTAAACCTATTACCATAAATCGAACACAAATGCAGACTCCGAAATACCACTAGAAATTTCAAGATAGGAAAATCAATAACAAAAAGAATTACATAAGCTGAGAAAATAAATATTGCAGGAGGCAATAGAAGATTACGGAGCCGTATAAAAACATAGTAGGCTCCGTTTTCTGTTCTACCTCATTAATAACTTTCTGTTATTGACTTAGTTTCAAACAATTACACACGAACTTAACTACCTATGTAAAACAAGAATTGAATGAAAAATAATATTAGAGTATTATCTATCTATCTATCTCTATCTAATCAGCCCGTATCTCCCCACTGCTGGGTATAGGCCTCCCTTTTATTGCGCCACATTCCTTAGAGTATTAACTATTCTTTAAATTTACTAGTATTAGGTATACATACTAAACTTTAAATTTGTTTGTGTGATGCTTTTCAATTTTTCTGGCTAATGTTTTAAGTGATCCAATAGACTGATGGGACTATCATGGAAAGACTTCAAATTGTATTTTCGGTCAGTATCAAAGAGAGATGCCATAAATCAACTAACAGGAGCACCTACTCGTATAGATAACATTTTATTATACGAAATGAGAGTTACTGTTGTTTTGTTATACGGAACCAAATTTTTATTATACCGAAATGAATTAAGTTTCCTGACAAATATAACCTAGGAACATTCAAGGCAATTATGACTTTCGAGATGATGATCAATCTTAAGATGGATCTTGGCTTTCCGTTAAGTAGAATCGGGGGCAAGCCATACAATAAATACTCGCAATACAAAAAAATAATGAAAAATTTATATTAAAATTTGTATACCATACTGGTTTGTTCATATCATTTACTAGCAAATTATTTGTATTAATAAAGATAGACGAAAATGTTTGTATCTCAACAAAACATCACGTAAGATAATGTGAGTACAATTGCGAGATAAAATAAGAGAAAAAAATTAATCTCACCTCTGTATTTCTTTCTTGAAAGTCTGTATTTCTGACATTTTACGCAGCGCCCTCTGTGGTCCATCAGGCTGATATCATCAGATTTCTTGACTTCCTTTCTGCAGCAGTAGTGGTGAAAGTAATCATGGTAGTTGTAGTTATCTGGCAACAATGATAACAACGTTTTCAGGGAATATCTTAATGCTTCTTGTCCATTGACGGCATGGAGGGCATTGAACATTTTAACGTCATTGTGGGTAAACACAAAATGTAGACTTCTGTGCAACTTTTCTTCTATTATAACATATTTTGAACAATAGGGGTCTGTATCAATGTGTTAGCATCTAGCGCATACAGTGTATTGAATATAAATTAAGTACCAGTACAGGAGGTAATGTCCAGGTGACTTTTGATTGGAACTTGGCGAATATTATAATCTAAATATTTTATTACCTGACCACTTCTTCACAAAATCGTCAGTACTGTATTTTTGATAATTGAAGTGGCTGCCCCAGGGGTTGCTGGTTAGCGTTTCGGAAGCCTTTGAGGAGTTTAGCAGCGTGGTAGAGCTGTCCCGGCGCTGGGACCAGTCGGTGTGGTAGCGGTCTTCGACGTCGCTCTCTTCGATTTGTTCCAGGGTGCACTGGCTCAGATCTTCACACGGGTCTGCTTCGGGACCAGCGACGCTACTCAGTACATCAATGCCTGAACAATGCGAAATGTATCAGCATATTTTTTTAATTCTTCTCACTCTCTTCTTGAGCACAGTATAACTCAAATAAAGCACACTCATTGTAACCTACTTCTCGTGCAATAAAAACTTTAATAATTGCTTCCATAATCTGAAGACTCACTTGTAACGCACATTTTAAATAATTATAAAGTGGCAGAAAAGCAAAGAAAAAGTGGCAGAGGAGTGTAGTACATTTCCACGTTTACGTCCCACTATGGGATTGGGTGTGAGCCAATGGTCATAGTGTAGTATAATCCCACTAGTCACCAATTACTTTCACGTCCCGCTATGGAACAGGTTATAATATAGGTTATAATATAGGTTATAATATAGGTTATAATATAGGTTATAATGTAGGTTATTATATAGGTTATAATATAGGTTATAATATAGGTTATAATATAGGTTATAATATAGGTTATAATATAGGTTATAATATAGGTTATAATACAGGTTATAATAAACGTTATAATATACGTTATAATATAGGTTATAATATAGGTTATACATAATATAGTGTATTGTTTAATAATACACGTTTTATAATGCAAAATGTTAATGAATATCTCTGCTACAATTGGTTATACATATAAGCTGTTATAAAGTTAGTAAACATCGATCCATCCTACCTTCAAAATTGGTAGTTTTTTGTACCACCTCCGACGAGCACTCGACGTACGATGGCACGGGAATACTTTTGGGAGTATCGCGATGTCTCACTGGATTAGGTGTTGATGGGAATTTGATATTTTTGCGAAGATCTTGAAATTAATTGAAGATGTTCAATGTAGATAAATAAGGTTAAAATGGATATCCTATTGATAGACCGTTTAAAACCTCTGTGGAACCTTAATGTACATGGAGGAACATTAATATATTTATGTATAATAAATGGTCTATTTGTTTCGATTTTGATTTTTTGATAACGCTATGACTTATGAGTTATACGTATTTTAAAAAAAATATTTATTTATCAATTATATAGTTTATTTTATTACGCTACGTCACTGCAGAATTGAGAAATGATCTTGTATAAATTTTTTCGTACGCAAACTAAGTTTGTATGTAACTTGACCACATGGCGATACCTGGTTTTAAATGTGGCGCGAGCTTGATATCGGTATTGGTTTTAGATATCTCCTGAAAGTTATTTTGCACTTCCGGCTTCACCACATTCACAACGACTGTTTCGTGTTCAGTTATATGACTTACTGTGAAATGAAGAATATGAGGTATTTCTGTATGAAATATGTGACTTTTCCGTTCGTGTCAACCCTATTATGCCTAAATATATACAATAACATGTTATTTTGATGTCCGCATGAACAGTTATTAAAATAGTTTTATAGCTACTAACGAATCAAAATTAATTTAAAGATGTCTAAGAAGTAGATGGAAAGCAAAAAAAGTACCTGTGAGAATTTTCAATTTTTACATAAATCAGTACAATTAATACTCCAATGAAAGATTTAAAAAATTTGTGGTTTCATTACGCCAAATTTTAAACGTTAGTCCATAGCTTTAGAATTTCAAATATCTTATTATGTTTCTATAAACAATTAAGGTCATCATGATCATTATGTGATTATTTTATTGCGGATAACTTTAGTAATCTACTATCCAGCTTTACCTTCAGTACTTTTCAAAGTCATTTCGTTTGATGTACTCCTATTTACATTTCGTGCGATGTCCTCTTCTTGTCTTGCCTTATGTAATTCGATATTATTTGACTTTACACTAGATCCAACTTTACTTGATGGGCTCATTGATCTATAACCTATATAATATTACAGTTTTAATGTGTAACTCATTAAACGAATTCAACTGAAATGAACTAAAACTATGAAGAAACCAAATTAGTTTTATTGATTAAAACGTAAGATAATTTGTATGTAATAATAAGAAACTAAATCTCCATATAAATTGTGACTGTGTTTTTGTTTGTAATTAATACGTAAATATTGTTAAATTGTTTATTTTACTAGTTCATTTTACTTTTTAGCATTATAATAAGCGGGGAATGACTTACGTGTAATGTAGGAGTAAACATTAATGAGAATAGACGAAGGTCAATTACCAGATTCATTATCTCTTGTCGAGTGCTCCAGTTCCGATGTTAGCCAATCGCTTACATTTTCATCTGTGGTTTTAAAACCCCCCGGGGTGCTATTGTTAGGTACTAACGGCCTTTCTGTCCTACTAGTTGTATTCTGCCTATTTTGAGTAGAATCTGGAAGATAAACGGAAAACTTAACACGTTAATGGAGGTTCGTTCAAGATTAATTTGTTCCACTGCTTCGTTGGTCGTGTTAGTTGCAAGGTCGACTGCCGATCGGGAGGTCCGGACGTTCAAATTCCGGGTCGGGTTTTCTATTAGTTTCTCGGAGTCTGAATATGTGCCAGGTGTACGACAATAGGCTCACCACCTATTTCTTAGTGGAACGTAAAAGTAACTGGGAGTGTACTACACTCCTCTGCCAACCTCTGCGGGGATTATAGGCCTGATGTTAGGTTTTTTTTACGTTAATGGAATTTATAAAAAATTAAAACTTGCACATATACAAAGTTCATTCGTTCCTTTATCCCGGATCCAGTATGTTGGTAGGTTACTTACCAATAATAATGTGGTTTTCCTGCGTTCCAATAAAATTGCTTACTTCGGTAATTTCAACTATTCTTTGCGTAGAACCTGGTGTGCTCATAAAAAATGAGTTATCCGAAACATCAATTAATTCATTGACAGATTCTAGAAGCCAATCTATAAAATTTGATGCTATAATTAAAATTACTAGCCATAGAGTAAATAGGTACCATATAAATAATGTTAATTATACAACGAATAGAATTCAAATGTGCAGAGAAATAACCTGGAGTGAAGTGACATAATAGACAAATATGAAGAAATATAATAGACTATAGAGCCATATAAAGGTAGCCTTATCGCTAACAATTTATCTCTACTAACAGAACTAATTACGTGATAAGTCAAGGGGAGAAGCAAATAGAAACATAGGGCAAATCGGCGGTTATACTTCCGTCGTCACAATTAAAATAAATAATTAGTTGAACATGAAATAGCACAATTTATAGATTAGGAAAAAATAAATATAAGCTTACCTGTGATATAATTTGGTCTATAAAATTGTCCAAACGTTGGTATTGGTTTCGCTTTGGACACCGCCTCCGAATGGCATTTAGGATAAAAATCTAAAGTGTATATGGTATTAATTGGTATTGATAAAGTCCATAAAAATACAATGTATTATCGTCAATTTACGTGGGAAAAAAACTCCTTACCTTTATCAACATTCAAAAGTTGAACTCTCTGAACATTTTGTTTTGTACCTAAGGGCACCTTTGATACAGCGTGGTCTTCCGCAGATGGGTTTTCATCAGCATAAGACTCTTTTATAGGGGGTTCTCTAATATCCAACCGTCGTCGAGGTATGTGGCTTGTTTTTAATTTCTCATCACAACCTTGAAAAATAGTAAGATACCTGTAACCTAGGCAAAATTAGATGCAAATGGAGGTTTCAAATTCCAACGTAATCAAAATCGAATTAGTAGATGTCGTGAATACGCTGTTTAAATCTATTACTATTTTGCCTGTGCCTAACCAGTATATTTATGAAAATATTATGTATGCGTGAAAGAACTATTTAACTTTGCTAAACTATAATAGTACAGGTAATTATAATACAAGTAATAAGGAAAAACTGGTTATGTCGGGCTTTCGATACTCCAGGTCCACAATGAATTAGTACTTATCGTAATAAAAAAAAGAAAAAAAAAAGTAACTTCACGCCTGTAATCCCCGAAGAGGTAGGCAGAGGAATGTAGAACATTTCCACGTTTCACCA
>DWFO01005439.1:0-10532 GCA_018246595.1 Mimoniades nurscia nurscia
GTTGCGAGTGTGACTGCCGAACGGGAGGTCCTGGGTTCGATTCCCGGGTCGGGCACAACTAAAATTTCCTAATTTAGATTTTATAGTAGTGGCTCGAAGTCTGGATATGTGCCCGGTGTATGGCAATAGGCTCACCACCTATTCCATAGTGAGACGTACAAGTAACTGGTGGAACGTGGGAGTGTTTTACATCCCTCTGCCTACCTCTTCGAGGATTACAGGCGTGATATTACTTTTTTTTATCTTTTTTCAAAAGAGTAACAGGTACACTGAGTTACTTATATAGAAGCTAGAAGCCAGCTTTCGACTGGTCCGTTGGTGCAGTGGTTAGTGAACCTGACCGTTGCGCCGGGGGTCGTGGCTTTGATTAACCCACCCAGAATAAATATTTGTGTAATGAGCACAAGTATTTGTTCTGTATCTGGGTGTGAAAAATAAAAAAATAAAAGAAAATAAAAATATCAATTTAAGTGTATATCAATTTAAGTATTTATACGTATATATGTAGTTTATCAGCCATCTGGTTATCAAACCACAAGCTCTCCTGACGTTTCGTTAAGGATCAGATGGCCGTGTGTGGAGATGTCCCGATATATTATTATTATTATGGTTATTCTAACTTTTTCATTTATATGTATTTCTAGAGTTAACATTAAGGCCGTCCATCAATAACACTTTTTGTCATAGCACTGTTGATCACCGGAATTTACTCCGAATTAAAAGCATCAAGGCGAAAGTCTACCACGGCGACCAACTGCGTTCTGGCAGATTTCACACGCCATATAAAACATTACGGAAAAAACTTAAGTATGCAGTTTCCCTCGCGATGTTTTCCTTCACCGATATAAAAAGTGTTAAATTTAATTTTTTAAAGATTTCTCGAATTAATTGTGAATTTTTGGATATGCGAAATCTAGTACACTGTTTTCTGGTCAATGAAATTGTGTATGACTGTATTTGAAATCAAGTTATGAAATGTACGCAAATTACGGCTTGGAACAAAACTTTATATGTGTTGGTCCTTGGAAGGACTCATTCAAGAATGAGTTTATGTTGTTATAATTTAAAAATATTTACTCAAAACGGTAATAAGGTTCACGGTTGTTTTAAAAGACTAACGATTAATAAAATAATTGCCCGTAAATCAAGATTGTTCTAGAAGATATATTGTAAATGGCAGAAGCCCAGTTCTCTAAAGTTCTTGAATAACAAATTACTGTCCGATTTATTTACGTTTTTTTCTACATTAATATACATAAATCTATTTTTTTTCTGTTAGATCCTCTATTCCGTTTGCATATGAGATAGTTGGAATTTTCGTACCCGTAGAATTGAACCCTTAAATTACCCCAATACAATGAATAGAAAAGTGGTGTTATCGGATAAGCTAAACTTGTAGAGTGATGCTAAGGTAGAAGTTTTGTGCACATATGTATGTACATGAGAATCCTTTCGGTGATTTTTTGATGTCACATCATTTCGCTTATGAAATCGGCACATCTAATACTAACATAAACAAAGAAAAGGTAGGATGCTAGAACTTCTCTGAATCCATTGCTGACAAACATGATTCGTAGAAGTAAAACTAACGCTTTTCAGCAGGCTGCGATCTCTTGGTGAAAATTCACAATAAAACCAAAAAGTAATCAGAATTAATTTACTCGTATATAGAAACATTCCGCAGAAACGACTTCATCGTAAAAATACAACCAAAATTGTGCCAATAGCACTTGAGATCAGTTTATGGACAGATACGACCAAGGCATTATATCTCATACTAATGAGCGAGAACAACATTATTTTATTTAAACGTATTTGTCGTGTGTAATTACGTAATTCTTGTTACTTGAGAATAACCAAAAAAATTGCATAATAAGATTTAGTTGGTAACATTGCTTACTAATACACAGTGGAGGTTACTATTCTGCCCCAAAGGCTAATGTTACAGCGCGTTCAAGCCAAACCACCCCTATTCTTCATCACGTCTGCCAAAAAATTGCTCCACAAACATACTTCTAGATAATTACGACATTAGATGAGTTTGGCCTTTGATGGGGCGCTTGTTCTCTGCAAATATACATTTTTCTTTTAATGTTGGCTACAACTCATTTTAGTTTTGAGTGTATTCCAGGGTACTGTCTCAGTGCAGACTTTTGGAGATGCGGGTTCACTCATACATTTTGTAATCTCAATAGGACTGAGTATAATAGTGATTTTTACTGCTATCAATCAGTATTTACGTATCCTTCGATAGTTTGAAAATAATTATTTTCAATCCATTTTATCTTGTTATATCTTTTCTCTACAGCGCAAAAAGTACAATATCAATATTTATCGACATAAAAGTATAGAAAATAAATGGGAAACCAACTTAACCATCTGCTGTGATTATAACAGTTTGCTTGTTTTTTTAATTTATTTTAGTTTTATATGTATGTATCATTGTTACTTAATTCCCTTGCAAATTAAGAAAGGTTCAGAGTTAGGTTTGTTATGAAGTTTAGTTGTTATTTAATTGAATTTACAAAATGTATAAATATATGAGTTTGATTATATAATTATTGGTAGAATCACAGCGGAAAAATAAGCTTCAGAATATTTTTGACATTAAATATTTGTATCATATGTAACATAAAAGCGGTGTTAGTTCAGTTGTAAGATTGCTACTCCGGGCGTCCTGGATTGAATAATACTTAATTATTCTTCAGAATATTGTTTTCGATGTCTTTGAGAGTTAGGAAAAACCAAACGTTTTAATATATCGCTTAGTTATTTTAGTTGTCATTCCATATGTGGGTGGTCTGGGTTTAAACTTGTTAATATGTTTTTTTGTATATTTTCATTTTGCCATGGTTATATGTATATACCATATCATAATTTTGACGTATTATTATTATTAGACTAAACTATTGTTTATAACTTAATTCATAATCGTTTTCAAGTATTTTACGAGTAATTTTCTTTATATTCTAGTTGTACATATATATATTTTATTTTATATTAATAGGATGTTGGGAGAAATACAGTGAGAATTATAGGATAGGTTACATTATGAGATTTATAATGTGTATCTAAGGTTCTATCATGATGTTTTCTTGTACCTCGAAAATAACTTATATCGAGAGGTACCTATCCGGGGTTCGAACTGCGACCCTGTATCTGTTTGCCAAATATTGTAAAAACATTTGATCGTACTTCTTCCTAATTTCTTATACATAACAATCTAAATTGAAGTAAATCTGTCTACCGAAGTTCAAGAACAATTATACGTTCTATAGAACTCGTACAGCGAAACAAAGATTCTTGGAAAATTTCAAATTACTGTAGTGTCGTAGTCACATTTGCTGTGAGAAGCAAAGTCGTGTTCATTTGTTTAGAAAATGCTGAGTAAGTCATTGACCTTTGTACATCTCAAAAGGTGACCTATAAAGGTATGTTGTGTGACGCTAAGTGGCATGTGACGTCACAATAATGAGCTACTGACAGCCAGCCTAGGTCTCTGCAGAAATACGAATGTAAGGAAAATTCCAGGCGTTCGTTAAAAATAAGTGTAAGCGGCATCAGCTGTTCAAGAAATCCGTATTATTATTATCGTTACGTCGCAAACATCAGAGTAAAACAATTTATTACGAAATGTAAACAGGAAGACCCGTATTTTCATTAAGAATACGAATCCGATACCCCCCTCCGCCCAACTGGAATAGACTGAAAATACCCAGTTATGATTAATTCTGAATGCGCCTCACATTGATCAAGGAACCAAGGCTTTTTGCTCCAAACTACCCATCCCCCTGCCCCCACGCCAGAGCGAGACTAATGCAGCCTCGTCCGTCTCACTCTAAAACAAAGATGCTAAAACTTCTTTCGCTAGTATGAAGATTTTAATTTCATATTTTTGACGAAACGGTTCTAATTTTAAACAGTGCACCATGCCAAATTCAACTGTAAAAACACGTGTAATACGGTTGGATTTCTCTTAATGTCACCGTGCACTTATTTCCGTCTTCTAATTCTGAATTAGTTTTCGAAGTAAAAAGATACAGTCCCAAGACTGTGTGAGTGTCTTAACCTCGTTTAAACTTTACGTCGTTGAATTTAAAGTGCAAATTACTTCGGCACAGCACTCTCAAGAAATAATTCTCCAGTCGTACCCCGAAATTAGTCGAATAAGGGGAAAGGGGTTCATACGATGGGTGGTTTTAAAAGAAGAAGGCAAAAAGGTGGGGATAGAAAGATGCGCAAAGACTTAGTTTGCGCGGGGGGTGGCCGGGGGTGTTATAAAATATATAATTCTATACTTACAATACTTGTAAATACGCCACGCGGAAGTACTGCGCTCTAGCAGTGTTGAGCACTCGAACTGATTGGTTTCTTATAAATTTCATGTTTCGTGGTATATTAGTGTTGTTTCAAATTACCGACACAATTTAATAAACTTTATGAATCTTTCTTTTTATATTCAAACATTGTTATGTTTAGTTTTGCGTAATTAATTTAATGTTTTATTTTATAATGATTCTCTAATACAACACTCAATACCTTCTTCTCCGACTCTTCTACATATTTTCGCCTTTAACTCGCATATTGAATACAATTTTTGTTCCACACTGCATTCTAATACATTGATTGATTATAGATTTTTATGTTTAGTAGTAATTGCATGTATATTACTACTAAACACGAAAATCACATGCAAGTTCAGTAACTGAGAAAAATATTTATTTGATAGCAATTTTCTCATAGATGACCTCAAATGCTAGCTAGAGCTACATTGAATAATCCAGATTTTCTAAATTACTTCATAAATATCTTCTCTTTATAATCTAGTGTGTTTATCAACAACTATTGAAGTAATGGATTATTAAGTCTCAGCAAATATCAAGACGACTAAGTCGCAGTATACCGCTACATTCGCTGATATTTAGTCGCGAAACGGGATGTATTATAAGCGTAGTTGTTTAAAATAAGAACGCCGCGGGGGCGCTGCGGCCGGGCGGTTGGCGCTCCGCCGGATTGCGGTTCGATTTCAGGAAGGTTACAGAACAACATAATATTTTTTTAAAGGAGACTGGTTTGAGATATAATAGAAATTGTTACTAGAAGAAATGGTAGTAAAGACAAAGTTTTTTTATAACGGCATAATTAAACTAATTATTTATCGAAAATGTGATGTCATTACTATTAAATTCTTGCTTAACTCAATTTGTTTAGTAATGTTATTTTAAAGAGTATTTAGTTATCTTAGTATTAAAAAAGTAGAACTTCGTAAATGCTCAATGGCCAGTACTAGACAGCACCTCTATTTCTTTTTAAATATTACTTTCATAATGTAATCAATGTTGCAACCAGCATTATTTAAATTAAAAAAATATAGAGGACATAAAAGTAAATATTCCCTTTCTCCGTTTATAAAATACAGAACATTTTCCAGCCCAATTTAGTTTTCAGTTAGCGTATACTTGATGATGTTTCTATGAATGCCTTCATCCGTCCATAGAGAACTAGGCAACTTTTTGCTTAGCATTATAAAAATTACATTCATCAAAAACCCTTTTCATTTCGAAATACTGCGAGGGCGTACGTTACGTGTGCGTATTTGGACTTACGCGGCCCATTCATCGGAGTAAGAGCTTTGCCGAAAATATTAACGTACACTTAAAATGAAAGACAAAAATGGCATAAAAAAGAATATGCGAGTGAAGCTACCTATGTTTTATCCACTCATTTCGCGTGGTTCTTAGTAAAAAGTTGTGTAACAGGGGGGCGCACTAGCGCCTACGCCGTAGCGGACTACGTGCTACGGGCGTAGGCCTCGTGACAGGGTTGTGTAAACTAACGAGCTAATGATGATCATCTTAATTAATAATAATAATAATGCGTTGATTTTATACTTTTAAATTAGGCATATTGTAACGTTGATAATCTGTATATACACAAGATGTAGCTAGGTGTATAGTATGGGAGAATAAAATCATATTATCTTACGGATATCGGTTAACCGAAGAGTGAACCCGGAACTTTACACGCGATTGATCGGCACGGGGCGGTGAGAAATGCCTTTTTCTTATATTGCGCAAAAAAATTTCGTTCACTGGTATTAATGATAATTTAGTATGGATATTTCATACAAAAATTCGTATGTAGTTGATGTGTCCGATATGTCTTATAAGAGTTAAAGCAATTACTACTTAAGCTTTACTTTATTATTAGATCCGTTTAAATTTATAATTATTAAATGTTATTATACGATATGCGTGGTATGTTGTGCCACAAAACATGGAGTTGTTTTTTGTTAATTGACTGCATCGTTGGTCGTGTTGGTTGCAAGTGCGACTTTCGAACGGGAGGTCCTGGGTTCGATTCTGGGGTCGGGCACTACTAAATTCTCTAATTATGATTTTCTAGTATTGACTCGGAGTTTGAATGTGTGCCCGGTATATGACAATAGGCTCACCACCTATTCCATCGTGGGACTTAAAAGTAACTGGTGAAACTTGGGAGTGTTTTACATTCCTCTGCCTACCTCTTCGGCAATTACAGGCGTGATGTTACTTTTTTTGTAATGGAATATTACCTATTGATACAAATAATATGGAATACAGTAATTCATGAAAACAAGTAGCCTAAAAAACTGGTCCAAACTTTGCTTTGATGAAATCCTGATATGATGAAACATTTGATATACTTTGCATACCGCCGTCACGCAATAATTTCGTCTGCTTTATTTTCGAAGTCCCGAGCCTTCGTTATCATGGAGGGTTAAAACTAAGCATCCTCCATTAAAATTCGAAAGACGGGGCGCATTTATCCCTTGTCTTTGCAACTACACTCAACGTCTTATAAGAAGCACCCTAAAAACTCGAAAGTTCATTAGCCCCAGCCCTACTGCTCACTATCTTGCACGTTCCTAAGACGCCCCCCCGCGATGGGGGCTTTAAAACCTCCACTCGAGGGGGCAACGCGGAAATATGAAGGGAGCTCTCATTTATCAATACACGGAGACTGTTTCTTTCTCTCAAGAATTGATTATATTCTACTAAGAATATTGATGGGGGTAAAGTTTTAGGGTGGGGGGTGTCGTAATGTTTTGATTAGAGTTTTTGATGTTTCTCCGCGTTTCCTTACGTATGTGGAGGGTTGTATAATTTTTGGGACACTTCGCATCGAGCAACGCACGTCTGGATATAATAATAACATGACATGGCGCACAGTTTAAAAAGTATCGCGCGATTTATAGCGCGCCATAAATAATTGTTACGTTCTGGACATAATAGTGTATTTGTGTAAGGGGAAACCGTGTAGCATTATCGCAATTTATGACCAACTTCGCTAATGCTACTTCCGCAGCGTTGGAAATTTTTTATTTCTTTTTGCCGGATTAAGTTATTAATTGGATTTTTTTACACCTCACCTTTGTATGACCGGTTTTTCTTGCCAATACATTTAACACAGATGTTAGTACACTTACATACGAGTACATATGCTAAACGAATTAGGATTGTAGGGTAAGACAAATATGTCGATTCGTATGTTTATACGCTATATATCGTAGTAAATTACTAAGCGTGTAAAGATTATCTTATGTTGCCAAATGGAAACAAAATATACTGCACACTAGAGAACTCGCTCTACACTAGAGAACGAATGATGTGGTCAATATGAACCAACAGAGACAAGTTCACGAGCATTAAAAAACAAATAATATATTAAATTCTTAATTAAAATGTCAGGTGGTAGTATTGATACATATGTATAATAAAATACGGCGATGCAGTCAGCAACTGTGTGGGTGACGATTATGAATAATTATTTTGAATCTTTCGTGTAACTGTAGATATTGTAACTTAAGGCAATAAGGTATGCGTGGTTAACCGGGTTAACAATGGGTGTCAATTCTATTCTCTACATTTCGGTAGCGTGGTGACGTAAGTTCCAGACTTCCCCAGCTTAAGATATTTGTGCGCTATTCCAGGATATTAATAAATAAGATCTACTAACAATCAGAAACCTTAATGTAAGAGTTCGTTCATGAAATCTGCCAAACCGCATTTGGCTAGCGTGGGAAACTATGGTCCTAAACCATTCTCATTTTTAAAATACATCCATTTCTAGCATTGCAATGATAATAGGATTGCCTGCTACAGATCTACGGGCCGCGTGGTCCACGTAAAGGGGACGGCACAATGTTCGGAATGAAATAAGTAAAAGTATAATGGAGAAAGGGAACAAATGCAACTGTATTGTGAGAGCGACAAGAAAACAGAAAAGCGGTGTTGAGTCCCAAAGGCCGGGACCTGCAGTTCCCATATTCACAGTGATTTATCCGCGATCAACGATATCTAGCTCTATGTCAATCGGAAATATTCATTCGTTGCCTATAAAATGTTTCTTTTGACGTAACGAAAAATAAATTCAATTTAGTCGAGCGAACAACAACTTATAGTTTGTTAATTGAAGAGTTACTTATATCAGTTATAAAGAAACATACAGAAGAAACGTTACTTAGATCTATAGAGACACGGAGACACAAAATTTAATTAAACACATACATACTCGTAGTATTTAAAGACAAATGTACATGTGTGTATAATTGAATATAATTTTGTCAGTGATTCGCTACTGGCAAGAATCGAACCTAGGATCCTTTGCGGGATAGAAGTACGCACTGCCCCAATCATTCATCAAAACAATTTTAAAGTTCAGGTTATTTAAAAAATAAATTACGCATACAGTTGTAGAGTCATAGCAAACTTGTTTTGCAGCAACCTACACTTAGCTGTCTACTACAAGCAATAAACAATTAATTCTATATTAAGTTGTCTTAAGTGATTACATTAATACATAAGCAAGATAAAACCTACTTAGTCGATGTTGGCGGTATTTTCCTTAACTTTATAATTATTTTGTTCATTGTAAAAACAGGTTTGAGTAACAAAATATGTTTGTTATGACGTTAACACAGCGTAACACGTTTATTTTATTTTATTCAAATATTGTATACAGGCTGATATTATTTTTACATTACAAATATAAATATATTTTATACGTTAGTAATCTTACTTAAATAACAAAAATCAATTATTTAAAAAATATTTTAACGTGTAAGATTACACAAATAAGTCTGCTTCTAAATTGGCGGTGAAGTAATATAGAAAAAAAACGTAGAAAATCTCTCTATATGTATATTTTGAGACATTTGACATAAACGTACCATGAAAATTTAAAAAAAAGATACGTACTTCCGTCAAATAAATCAAATTATAAAATCTTGCTGTCGTGTATGGTTTACGTATTTTTCAGCACAAACGTGTAGCTAACACCGTAAAAACCACGTCATGTCGCCTATAACTTATTTGATAAATTTTTGAATTAGTAATGGAGCGCAGCCCGCGCGACCGTATCGTATATATACCAATACGCGCAATTTTCTAAACGACAATAAATTACAATTTAACTTGTCTATGAACTAATTTTTTTGTGTTAGCATAGACGTGTATAGCGAATTCACAGGTGGTATTCAGTTCACATACATCATGACAGTAGTTTTCGGTTTTATTTATAAAAAAAAAACTCTTTGAAATAACAACTGATTCCATATTTAAACTGTGCCAGCAAGGTATAAAATTACAGTTAATAAAAAATACAAACCAGTGTTGTAGGGGCATTATTTATACAACTGCCATACAGCTCCTTGTTTTTAATTGAGACCTACACTCTAGTTTAGTACATAAGGTGTTGTTCAGCTCATGCGAAGTTTATGTCTCACTGATACCAAGTTCCATGCCATAATCAATTTGTTCATTGTGCTGTGCGAATGTTTTCAAAGAAACCTCTTCCTGCAGTCTGCTTCCTAGTTACCTAAACAGGTCACTAAAAGTACTACAAATTTATTAAAAAACTTGACGTTTATGCATACATTGTTCTGTTAATTAAAATATCTATGCTAACATATTACGAACTATTATAAATGTACCCTTAAGTCAGAGCTCAATATTTTAAAATAATATTAAGGCACAAACAACTGAGTAACACCCAAATCGCCGGCACATTACATTCATTACCCAACTTCGTGTTTTAAGGTCTATTATATCGAAGAAACTAATTATTTCAAGAAACTACAAAAGCGCAGCTTAATTAAATGCCGAAGGGCTACGATAATCTCTCAACGCGGATCTATTATTTTCGATAGACAATAGAAGAATCCATTGGAATTAGTGTGTTTAGTACCTTATTGAAAATTGCCGATTTGAGGGGAAAAAGTTTTTAGCGTTCTATAAATTAATGTAGGATATTAAAACTATTTTACGTACATATATCACTTAAGCCTTTGTCGACGAATTCGTATTAAGTTTAAATTTAGATTTTTACTTATGGACTAGAAGTGAATAATTGACATAATTGTTTCATATAACTCTTATGTTATTTAAATATATCTCACCACTTACTCCATAGTGGGACGTCAACGTAACCGGTGAAACGTGGGAGTGTTCTGCATTCCTCTGCCTACCTCTTCTGAGATTACAGGCGTGAAG
>DWFO01005440.1:0-10532 GCA_018246595.1 Mimoniades nurscia nurscia
AGAAATTTTAATTTGAAATTCTAGTTAGAAAAATCCAAAAGTGCCCGGCTTTTTGAACCCAAGACCTCACGATCATCAATCGCAGTTCGCAACCACTCCACCAACTATTAATACTGCAGCAAACCAAACCAACCAAACCAAAATATTAATATTACAGCGTCTGCATTAATTTTGATATATGAAACGTTCGGATTTCAAATTCGTATTGACTAATTTCACAAAATGTGTATAATCAAAATACACCGTTCCTACTAAGATAATCATAACTTTACAATTTTTAACATACATTACATTTGATACGAACGCACTAAGTATTGGACAGTTATGAATTTATTTTCTGTGAATTCTACATTCTACAGTTTTGACGAGCGACATAAATAACGGATATCGCCACAAATGTTCGAATACGTACACTAAATCACCTTGTGTGGTAATAATAAAACAGCATTGTTGGCGGGTGTCACATAAGCTTGCAAGTCGTAACTCATAGAGATTCGGGGTTGTATTCCATCTGAATTTACATTTTGTTCGCGCAGTTTAATTATTACTTACTACGTAGAGAATATTCACACTTTAAACGTCCTTGATAACAGTTATTTTTACTTGATTTATGATCAGTGTATGGCAATACCCTCACCTCAGACGTAAACGTAACTGGTGAAACGTGGGAGTGTTCTAACATTCCTCTGCCTACATCTTCGGGGATTACGGACGTGATGTAATGTTTTCGTTCTGATTACAATTTCTGGTTTCATCTCTTCCCTCGTACTCCTAACATAGGAAAAGCGTTAATTGATAATGAAGCGTTCCGTAACTATAAGTATAATTTAATTATCGCCTTATCACGGGTTACTTTATGTGTAGGGATTATTTTGTGTTTTTCGTTGTAGCGTAGTAGTAGTAAGTAGTGACTCCCGCTATTTCTCTGCTATCAGCGGGAGCTCATGAAGAAGGATCTTGGGCAGGTCCAAAACTAGTCAGAATATGTCTTTATAATAACCGTTATTTAAACTGGTGCATAGTTTAATCAAAATAGTGAACGGTAACTCTAATTCCAAAACTATATATTCGTGTTGCTTTCCATGAAAATGAAAAACGTGGGGTTTTTTTTTCAAATTTCTGTTACAAAAAAGGAAAAAATTATCCTGTTATTTGAAAAGTTTATGTTTGTGTTTGTATAAGCGTTTATTGGTTTGAAGTTGAGAGGCTTTCTAACTGCGAAATCGACATTCCGAATTCAAATGCTGCTACAATTTTATTTTATTTTCAGCTTCGAATACATTTATATCAAAATTGACGTTTATTTTTGAATATTGTCTATTTCTAATATTTACGAAGCAAGTAAATAGTAATATTTGCTTTTTACCTACGTACTTATTCATACCGTGGCTCTGCACATACCCCTAAATCGCTAAGTTAGTATACGTCGCGTGAACTTATACCAAATATATTTATGCAACTCTTATCTTTCTACGTACATACAAATAAGGCTTAAGGTTCCTTAATTTGGATTTATGCAGTTCGTGAATATAGGATGTTGTCTCACTTCCGAGCGGTCAGCTGCGAGAGATGACTAATCAGGAGCCCAACCTCAACTCGGTGGTGTAAGTCGTGCTAAATGCAAGCTAAGTGCGTTCCGGAGCACGTCCTTCAAGATGAATTTACTTTAAGTATAACTGGATTTCCTTTTAGTAAAAGGACCCTCAAAAGTCTTTAGAGCTCCGTAATTTTGCATGAGCAGAAACGCAAACAGTGACAAGTTATATACTTTCCGTAAACAAAGGAAACGAAATGCCGTCCCAAGATAGACATAAATAAATGTAAGCAGGTTGATATATATTTTGCTCTTTCAGCATGTTGAATAATGTTTCGTATAAATTTTCAGATTCCTAATTAGATTAGTCATATCTGTGTCGGCACTATGTAACTTTTGTGGGTAATAATTACGCACATACCACAACTGCTTTTATTAAAATTAAAATTTAAATTCAAACCCGTTAAAACGTTTGTCGTTCAATGTGTAATTAATGTGAAAATGTCGATGTAACGATTTTGATTATGATTCGAAAGTTACATATATTTTTCAATTTAAAATTTTAACGTAGATTTTAATTGAGTAATAATAATTATTATTAGACTAATTGGCCCCTTTCAAACAGATTTACTAATTAACAAATCATTCTTTTCAATAAGTTATCTGCTGTATAGAGTATTGTCTTGTAGTAATTATCTACTTTTGAAATCATAAATATTTTTGGTAGTGCACTTTGCAAAAATATACGACATTTAGATTTATTCCTGAATCTCGTTAGTGCAAAGATAAATAGTAAACGTATTGATAGACTGAAAATGTTAGTAAAATATTACTTATATTAGAGCAATGTGACTGCTTCTGTTCAAAGGTTTCATCAAATTTTATATTGCGGGCAGAATTTGTAATAACATCTGTTACTCTTCCCACACATGTAAGCGAAGATTAATAAACATTATTTGACGCAAATGTGAACGCAATGTATCGTATTATGTTTAAAATCTTGTAAAGGATATTAATTTACTAAGCAGCATGTACATACAAATACAGGAAGTTGTACGTTTAAAATATCAATGCAAAAATGATGATCATTTATTCAAACACGCACGGTCGATGCAAATAATTTTCAGCTAAGCGAGCAATATAATTGAGAATAATGCAAAGTAAATTCAAAATTGGCACACAATAGAAGCGAATATGGCGTGGACGCCGCATTAATATTCCTAGTATGTAGTACAGTGGTACTCAATCTTCAGTACAATCGACAATTGTATTCGAAAATCAGTAACTTAGACTTATACATAGACTTCAAAAATTAGAAGTGAACGAATTACTGAACGAGTATTAATTTGAGACGACGATTTTTAAATGTGATTTTTATTAAATTGTTTCAGTTTTTATTTATAATGTAGAAAGTGTTAATGTTTTCCATGCTAATTTTGCTATTAGAGTTTGAAATACAATCGTATTTCAATTTTCATTGTTGTAATCTGTAATCACGTTGTTTGTATAAACGCAACATCACGCCTGTAATCCCCAAAGAGGTAGGCAGGGACGTGTAGTAGTTCTTTATACATTTATCACTATTTACACTGTAAATGGAGAGCGCCAACGCGAAATAACATAGATACATTTTTTTAAAATTATTATCTATGTGAATCGTCTCGGTTGCTAGTACTCTCGTAGTTGAGTATCGCTGTTGTAGAACATATCAGCATGCCGGGTGTGGTGCTCAGGGGAATCGTTATTACTCTCAAAAATAGAGTACGCTGTTGCAATATGTTTTTTCTTATTACATGTATGTACGTTGTTTCTAGACATGGTAATTTAGAGAACAAAGATAAAATTCAAATTCACTGAAAGCATAAGAGAATTTATTGCTATAAATTTCATTTTGTTAGGTATCTATTCAAATATTTTTAATTTTATTATTTTAGTTGATTGTGCTAAACATTATTCAATGTAGTAAAAAGAGACAAAAAATAAATAAACTATCATAAGTGATAAGAATAAAAAACATTAAAATAGCGATAAGAAACGCTTAGTCATAAGTATAATTTTTAAGCTCTTTGGTTTTCCTAATTGTCATAAGTTATGTTGCATTTATAGAAAAAATGATTTGAATTGCAAATGAAAATAAAATAAACGCTGTTCGATTTTTAAAAAATTCATTACAGTTCACGAACAGCAACACAATTGCGATCGCGACGCCAATCGCTTCACTCGTTATAAGTTTTTTCTCTAGCTAAATAAAAACGTACGTACAACGGGCGCATGTAACGGGAATGGAGGATTGTTTTTCAAACGTCCCGATAACAACACATAGGTTTAGATTTTATTTTATTGTTGAGACGCCGGCGTACATCATGGAGGTTTACGATGCGCATCCCTCTTTATTTCCTGAAGAAGGCGGCGCGGCTTGCTTCAAATTTATTGAAATATTCAGAGTTCACTGGAAATAGACGCGAGTCATATTTTCGTATACACGTGTCGTTTTTGACATTCGCCGGGAATAATTGAATGGTTTGCAAGTCAAAATATAATCCATGAATACTACTCGGTCGCCGATATGAGCCATAATATAAAACAATTTAATTACTAACAACGTAGAAAAATTAAAGGTAACTCGCTTTTTTAATTTCAATGAGCAGATATCGAACTCTGTAAAATGATATTAAGAATCTTAAAATGAACAATTGATATTTCATAAAATAAATTTACACAGGTGACTAATTTGACAAAATAAAATTAATGGTTAATTTTAAAATGTGCATCAATAGTACTGAATGATATCTATTCAATATTGTTTTTTTCATGGAATAGGCGTTCGTTTATGAAACGAACATATTAATGTATGCATGTTATAATAATATTGTTTTCTTGTTGTTATATCGACACTTGATGTGTCTTACGTGATAAGCAGAGAACAAACAGTATGAAATAGGTCTATAATACCAATTTTGGTTTTAAAATTTTCTTTTACGTAATATGGCAGTATACTTGGCATATTTCATATCCGATGTGCTACTTTCTAACAAATTTAATAATGTTTTCTTAGCGAGTTTTTAATTGTAGCAACATTTTGATAAGTATTTCAATTATATATGTATATATATATATATAAAATGTTAATGATGTAAAAATTATGTAATGGGGAATGATTATCATCTCAGTCCTTCGTAACCATACAGAAACACGAAGTTATACATTAAACATTAATGGTAAAAGACAGGAACTTTTACGATACAAGCCGTTGTAACATCATTACATTCAATTATCAAAATGCTGAACCTGCGAACCTCACCATAACAGCGCTGGATCGGCAACCAATAAATTTCCCCACGCAGTAGACGTGCGTGCGCGGCGCTGCCACAATAATAAATAAATTTTATGTGTGCTTTCCAATGTTCGCTTGTTTTAACATTTATTCGTACTACCTAGTTTCGGTTGCATTTTCTACGTTTTATTTTGCATGAACCGCTCGTATGTTTTGACAATTTAGGTATTGGAATCATCGTGTAGTTTTAATGGGTGTTCATGTTTACAAATGGTTGATATGTTTATACTAAAGTTATACAATACAATAATAAGTATAGGTGTATACAGATATAAAGGTTTCACAAATTATAATACTCTGCCTACACTGACTAAAATGCAGAACTTCAATATACATAGTATGAGAATATAATATACACAAGATATCTATTACAGTATTATAACAAATATGAGTTTGTTGTCCATTATTCAAGAAGAGCAGTCCATTACAAGCTTGGTGGTTAAAGTTAGTCATACATGGTAATTAAACAAGAGATTTAATACTAAACTCGTTACTAAGACGTAAATATAAGTAAAAAGTAACTTCACGCCTGTAATCCCCGAAGAGGTAGGCAGAGGAATGTAGAACATTCCTACGTTTCACCAGTTACTTTTAAGTAAATTTTAACATGTAAATATATGAAGTTTTTATTTACATATTAAAATATAAATCAGCGTAAAATAGCGACGTTTCATTAATGCTAATAATATTTCAAGTCATTCGTAATCTTCTTGCAGTCATACTCTTTTTCTTATTCTATATAAATATTTATAAGTCATCACGACGAACGCTACTAAAATGTCTGTACGGTTTATTGAGATCCGTAAGAGAATAAGATTGCGAAGTGAACAGAGGTCTCCGTGTACTGGACAACATTTAGTTTTGAAGTTTCGGAACACATCTCGTACTTTGACTGTTATCGCGGTTAGTTAGGTGCGCCCCGGGAGCGGCGCTGCTTGTATGAAAGTGAGTGGCCTTTCTTTGAATATTGCATTTGACGTCTGCGAATTCGGCTTATCACAACCGTAGGGGAGAACGGTTCATATCGCCTTAGGTAAATTTCGTTCTCAAGAGGCGTGCTCAAAGAAACCCTCTTATTTCCAGTTGTACAGATAAACTCACAGCATCTTAGGCCTCAGTCATAAGTGGTTACCAAAAACCGCACTTATACAGAGTGCAGCTCGAAATTTATGCCAAGTAGTTATGTAGTTGGAATTAATTAATCTTGTACTTCTGCGGGCA
Source organism: Mimoniades nurscia nurscia (assembly GCA_018246595.1). NCBI lineage: Eukaryota > Metazoa > Arthropoda > Insecta > Lepidoptera > Hesperiidae > Mimoniades > Mimoniades nurscia. The sequence goes on from DWFO01005440.1 coordinate 6,090, forward strand.
TTGACATAACTGGAGTAGGTACATAAGACTAAAGTATACTCTACCTCCGTGCTCAATGGTATAATTTGGAACTGTTAAATAGATTAGTTTACAATTCTAAATTTTCTAAATTATGCCACCATTTTCTCATTTTGCTAAATTAATCAACAATTCATTTAATACATTAGATTAATTTCTATAACATGTTAATTTATGGTAAGTTAATTTTTCTTGTGTGTAGACCAGTCCATAATTCTATTAACAAAGACATTCTCTGATCTAACAAAGTTTCATATTTATCTCTACATAAGAAGCAAATCATTGGTGTCGAAGAAATCGCTGGATTGCTGTTGCTTCAATTTTTTTCTACAGTCTATTGACAGGTCACCAATTTCAGTATTCTAATTGAATATGATTACATACCTAACAAATTTATTCTTGATAATTAACTATTGAAATAGATGCAATAAATTCTTATAATTATCGCGAACACCGAATAGCACGTATCAGTTTACAAATAGAGTCATTAAAAAGTAACGAATCGAGAATGACTTGAGGATACATAATATTTTAAAGTTAAACAAGCCCTTAGTAAGTATTTATGGGCCATTCCTCGAGATTTACAATGTCTCACGCAGTTTTACCTTAAAACTTTATATTCAACCTGCACTTCAGACAAAAGGAAGGTTGAAATGAAATTTTCAAGGAGGAATTGGCAAATAAATAATTCATTATGAACGAGACGGAGGTTCCTAGTAATGTACCAAAGCATATTTTAGCCCATATCGTAAAGCAAGTGCAATGACAACAGTCGTAAAATTTTATGTCTCGCACCATGTCGGCCCGTCTCAATTACAATTACAAATTATTACAAATTTTCATTTTCGAAACGTCACAATGTGTACGAAAACCGACGCTTGTAATGTTCGATGTTTATTTTGTATTCATGCTGTTTATACATTGTTAGTCAAATGAGGCCATGCAACATGCGATGCTTCTAAATAATGTATACATATGTCGTATATTAAGTTATATTAATGTATGTAGTCTTTTCGATTCTCTTTTGTTCTGATTTTCAAAAGGTGACTCATACCTTCGCTATTAAAAAACCTAATTCCCCTTTTGTGATCCTCCAAGAGGCTGGCATAGGAGTGTAGTACACTCCCACGTATCACTCACTGATTGTCTCGTAGGTTGAGTGTAAGTTCGACTGTTGAAAGTACAAGCCTATGTAGAAGTGAAATTAATTTAAAAGCCCTAACAAAATGCTAAAGGCTCATAATAATATATCGTTCGGTACTGTTGTTTATGTAAATAAATCAAGACGTAGCGATCTGTTGTAGCAAATTATAGAGTTGAGCATTCTCGTACGACTAAAGCGTTTCGAGACATGCCTTAATAGTAGGCCGTGTGTCGTACTGAGGCATGGCTGTGCTCTAATGTCTACGTGTGCGGCAGATGCTATTTTGTATTGTTTCTTCACACAGGTATATATGAGTCATTATTATTATTTCACCAAGTCACTCACGGGATAGGTAGAGAGCACAGAGTGCCAAATATCACAATTCCAACGAACCTAACGTCATTTTTATATACGTGGGTCAACTTGAAAATTCTTCATTTTCTTATAAAACTGGTGCATTGAGTGAATCGGTAACTATAAAATCGTAATAAGTGAAACTTGATACTGATAACAATGGGTAAATAAAATAATTTTGATGAAGATTCTACCGAGTGAATGCCGGACACTAAAATGTGAGTTGCCATTCAATAGCAACTTCCCTAAAACTAGAGTGAGTAAAGCTGGTGTAATTACAGTAAATGAGGCGAATCGTTCTATGTTAAGTGGTTCGAGCACTCACAGAGCTTTACTTAAGCTGTATATTCAAATAGTTTTATCCCACTTACGCTACACTAATGCACTTTTTCGTTGAGGTGGCCGGTAATAACCGCCATTAGCTGTTTCAGTCCAAGTCGCTGAAGCAACGTTTCTCAAACTTTATCTCTACGTTAAGACCGCGCTCTTAAGCAAAATTGGCTCGGACTAAGTGTTTTGATACTTTATTATATATTTTATTGCAGTGTTTGTGCAAAATGGCGTTGACACTATAAAGTGATACTAGAGCGAACGTAATAAAATTTATTTTTATTTCTCGCGCACAAGACTTTTAAACTGTAATAAAGTAATTAATAAATTTATTATAATTATACTGCCTCGTTGGTCATGTTGGTTGCAAGTGCGACTGCCGATCGGGAGGTCCTGGGTTCAATTCCCGGGTCGGGCACTACTTAATTTTTCAAAATTAGATTTTCTTGTAGTAGCTCGAAGTATGGATAAGTGCCCGGTGTACGGCAATAGGCGCACCGCCTATTCTATAGTTGGACCTAAACATAACTGGTGAAATGTGAGCGTGTTTTACTTACTTCTGCCTATCTCTTCGGGTATTACATCACGCTTTAAGTTTCTTTAATTATAATTATATAAAATTTCACCAAGACAAAATAAATTTTGGAAATCTAAGACTCTCACTTTAGTAAAAAAAAGTAGCTATAATTATTTGCATTAATATTATAATAATAATATCTCCGGACATCTTCACACACGGCCATCTGATCCCAAAGTAAGCGTCAAGAGAGCATGTGGTACCTATGGTAATCACATGGCTGATAAACTACAATATATGCATATAGATAGATTTTTTTTCACACCCAGACACAAAACAAAACAAATACTTGTGCTCATCACACAAATATTTATTCTGGGTGGGATATTTATCGAACCCATGACCCCAGGCGCAACAGTCAGGTTCACTAACCACTGCACCAACGGGCCAGTCGAATTATATGCAAGGCTTACAAATGCAAACACTACAAAATACCTATAATTATTTACATTTAAATATAAATAAAAATATAATATAATATAATATCATTAATCGAATATATTCTCATTTTTGTGTACATTTGTAAGTTTAAGATTTTTTCTCGCTATTTGTAATTCAGGAACGAACGTTGCTCAAAGTATGTATCACGTAGCAAGTTTGAGAGCCGGTGTGTTCGATTAGTGTTGAGAATATAACTGTTGATAAAGATATAAATCGTTGACTGCGCCATTGTCTTTAAGATATAGCTATGTGGGACGTTCGACTACTGAATAGATAATAATTATTGGAATACAGAAGCTATTTTGGTATTCCGGTCACATCGATTTAATAGAAAGCATACGTGGGTAAATTTAAGCTATTTGTGTAGGTAATTGCTTCCTGAATTATACTTAAGTTCAATGTTAAGTTTTAAAGGAATGTATCAAATTAGCAATCTCAATAAACAATTTTCGAACTTCATTTGAACACAACTTGAATATATCCTATTTCTATACAGATCTAGATACTTACAAGTTGTTACTGAACAATAATATCCGCTTCAGAAGCTTTTGTAGCGCACTCAATACATCTGCAAACTAAAGAGGCAGACGTTGTGTTATTAAGTTAAGACACATCACGCGCCAATGAACATCAAAACCAATAAGCATAAACAAACTTTCTCACATGAATGAATCGGCCAAGTAAAATATTATGACAACAGCGACATAAGTTTAACAGTCAATGTAAACATGAGGTTCTTCGAATCAAAAGCATCAGCCAGGTAATAGAGTTTGCTGAGCGCTTAGTAAATAAAATAACATACGGGCCGTATTGATGCTAGATTCTATGGTTCCACACGATGGCCGCTATGTTGCTAGGGTTGCCACGTCGTTCGAGTTTCGGAACAGGTATAGTGTGTAGTGACGCAATTTTATGTTAAATAAGTTAGTAATGAAAGCTTTCGTTGATATTATTTTGTTCGCTACAGGCAAAGGTTGTATCATAGTCAATAATAAATATTGTTTTGAAATCCGTTAAAAATTAATATATGTATTAACAACTGGAAGTAAATTAATACATTTGACAGCTGTCAGCCTTAATGAATATTATAGTATTATATTTGATGTTTAAATTAACGCGTGAGTGTACTGTCCTGTTCTGCTTACCTCTTCGGGGATTACAAGAGTGATATTACGTTGTACTTTCGAAATGTACCAAGTCGGAAGACAATTTTGCAAAATTGTAATTAGCTACGATTCTCAAATAAACTAAATGTAATATTTAAGTTACATTAAATTTTCATTTAGAAACCAAATATTTACACTTCATATCTACTCGTATATATAATTGTATGTATAATCTATAATTTTAAATTCCTTCAGTCACTTTGTATGTATTTTAAAATTCTTGTAGAAAATAAAAATATATTTTGTTGAAGGATAATCCGGGATTTCGGAAAATGGTAGCCCCCACAGCCTCCTCTTGGACGCAGTATCCGCTTTATTCTTGCTCTGCTCTTCTGTACTTAACTCCGCGCCGAGTGTTTACGACACCTCGTATCGAATTTGTTTTAACTATAACGTTAAAACATCGCATCGAA
>DWFO01005441.1:0-10532 GCA_018246595.1 Mimoniades nurscia nurscia
TGGTGAAACGTGGGAATGTTCTACATTCCTCTGCCTACCTCTTCGGGGATTACAGGCGTGAAGTTACTTTTATAAACATATAAAATAAATATACCTATTGACCTTGGAACATTTGAACAAACGGGCATTTGATGCTAAACTAGGCAGAGCACATGCCATATTAAGCTAACAGACGTTAAATTTCATACATATATTGTCCTTCACGAATCTTACCTTAGGGTTGGCATCTAGGTCACACTCAATTTCAATTATCTCTCCCCTCGCAGCCCTCAACACCACTGGCTGGAGAGCCCTACACGTCGGTGTGTCTAGGGTAAAAAAGGATATTATTACTATATCATCATCTCATAATCATCATCAGCCTATTTAAATCCAATCGATGATATAAACCTCCCTGGTAGGGTTGTTGCCCCTAATACCCTCGCCGGACATTACGGTTAGGGATTGAATATTACTATATTCTACACTCGCATTCTGTGCCTACTACGCCTTGAAGTACCTAGCGTGACCATATAAGAAAAATTATTATAATTTCGTGTTAATAACAACGTTATCTGAATGTCAGATCTATAATAAGGCGTATTTCAGTCTTTGGTCACAACTAAGGAACGACTAGCCTCAAATAGGACTCCACGTGTATAATATAGGTCTTATCCGATATTGTTTAGGTATCAAGAGTAAACTGAACAGATAAGGTCGAAGAGGTTGCTTCCAATAAGTTTTAATTTTATTATGCTTTAAGAACTCCTTCATTCGCAAGGGTCTTGACGTGGAGATAATAATATTCTTACATTTAACATCTAGTATGAGCCGTTCGCTTGGGCCCTCTCCCAGACTGTTCCTCGCTGAACAAACGTACGCGCCAGCGGCTTTCCTCGAGACACGCTGCAACACCAGGCTCTGGTTGGCCAGGAGTACACCTACACCCGGCTTGACTACCACTCCCTGGTGGAGAAATCACAATTAGAAAAATGAAATAAATAACAATAAAATCTGGTTGAAGGTTTTGTAGCAATCTTATTAAATTCATCACAATTTATTCCAGTCCAGGCACCTCGACGTGAGATGTCGTTTTGGGCCCAGTTTTGTATTACACCCCACGGCAGAAGTTTTAATTGTGCAAATATAACAAATATAATACAAGTTATAGTCATTAATTCACGTATCGGGATATGGTGACAAAGTATGCTTTAGACTTCATCGCTTTGAAACGATAGACAAGTGCGTTTTCGGACGTCAGTTAAAAATGGTTCATCTCGGTTTATTTCGGTTTTCCATTGATCGAAGTATCGAGGAATTGTCCGATTCTCCGAAATCCGGTCCATTCGGTGACTAATGTGAAAAGTGAAAAGTATGAGTATTTGTAGCCCTACATCGTAGTCCGCACACGAAGCTCATAAAACATTAGTACATAATGTGATTACAGAACTCCACAGATATAATATAATAAAATTATACTCTAATTCGATTGTATTCGCTGTATAATTATACAATAATTAATTATATAATAAGAATTAATGAACTCTAATTAATTGTATTACTCGTGTGTCCGGATTCAATATAACTTGTTATTAGGATTGAAGTGGTGCTTATAATTCAGCAGCATTAACATTTAATAAATAAATTGCTACATTATGTAACACCGGATATAAAAATTCCATGTTCTGGGCTTCAAAGGAATCCGTTATTTGCAGTTTCCTTTTTGGTGTTTTTATTCGCGTTAAGAAACTTCCAGAACAAATTGTGTAATAACCGTCAGTTGTAACACCTTGCTAGAAAGTCATAAAAGCATTTGAAGACTTCCTGTGAGGTCCTTGAAACCGTTTCATATATGCCGACAGATGCGATAGTCAATTACCTGTTTTATGACTTACCTACCGATAACGATCAAGATTAGTTGTGCTCGTGTACCCACTGGAGCAAGAAAACACTCATCGAAAATTACCGGGAGAGGACCACCCTGGAATGGACCGATTTCGGAGTTGATCCCTTTGACAGATCATTTCTGATCGCCGCTTATAGTGTGCGCTCGGTATGGGTAGTAAAGCCGAGAACAAGAGATTACTTACATTATGTGTAAAGTACACGTGATTGTGCCATGGGTTTGCTCGGACTCTGCAGTCCAAGTACACATCTGACCCTTCCACTACTTTGCTCGCGTCCAGATTTGCTCCTAATTCCAGTTTTACTACCGGTAGATCTAGAAATAAAGGAAATAAACTTAGTAGAAATAACAAAATTTATAATACCTACATCTATAGATAATTGCATTTTATTTATATTTTCTGAAAAATAAAATGTATTTCTAAAGCTGCTTATTTTTTTGTAATTCATCAATATAATAGCTCTCGTATCAAATTTCTTTTTCTTCATATAAATCATTCTAGTTCTAAGAATTCGACATTGGCGTTTATTACCTGCTATTTCCGTAAGAACCACTTAGAAAATTAATCTGCTAGTTCTTAAGATCTAGCGCTAAATCAAGATTATAATAAGAGCGGGATATAACAATGGCATAGAATACATAAAATAGATATTGTATCTTTATTTAAGTTCTATTTAATCTAACCTAATTTATGTAATTTCTATTTGATCTAACTTTTTCATTATTGTAAAATGATGCAGGATCATCCAGACTCCGCCAAGTTCAATTGTATCTGATGAATGTCTATATTTGGCCATTTTTAATGACATAAGTACAAAATTACTTCATCAAGTGGTATTCGAGGTGGTATTTGGCCATTTTTAATGACATAAGTACAAAATTACTTCATCAAGTGGTTTTCTACATCTAGCAACTTCTATAAGTAGGCATAGAGAAGTCTGCTTCATAAAAGTTATCTGAACTCTCACGTTGGATTTCCATTTTCCAACCGTCCTCGTGCGTGGAATGCGGCAGGGTCGGTTGAACGGCTCTGCACGAGATGACTCTCCCGGCATCCTCGATCGCGGGCACGAAAGTCAGGATGCTGTTCGTTACATTCCCGTCTGTTGACGTCTGGAACAAAATGGAATAAATAAATATATTTAATAAGTGTTGATTTAAAGATAGCATTCGAGCAAGGTACATACGATAATAAGCGTTTTGAAGGCCGTACATTATCAAAACATGGATTGATTATATTATTGGAAAAGATAATAGAAATTCTATACATTTACCGGACCTATAGGTCACATAGATCATATTCTAATATAATCGTAATGTAACATATTATATTCAAAAATTTCCAAAAGCTATCTAATGAAATACATACATATGTCTGTGACGAAAGGATTGAATCTTTCAGATATATAAACCTATAAAACTGTCTCTTATTATTAGGTATTAAATATCAGTAATCCCTTGATTCGATTGGTCTGACATATTATATTCTTATCGAGTTATCGTATTCATTAAAAGTTCCAAATATAGCTATCTCGAAAGTGATACAAATTTATATTCAAAGTCAAAAGCAAACAAACCAGATAACCATTTAAAACGATATCTTGATCAGATGAAATGGTTATCTGATCTTATCTAATTGCCGAGCTATAGATAAGTTTACGGCATGCAGTTTGCCGTAATGGACTAAATATGTAACTGTGAACTAGTATTTATTGGGCTGGAAAAGTAATTATATAGAAATAAATAAGCAAACGATTAATATTCTAAGCAAACCAGAAAGCTTTTTCATACCTAACATAAGCTTACCTCTAAGCTGTCACATAATATACTTTCATTTATAATTCTATAAAATATAGATGACGAATTTACTGTATGGATATTAAAAAAATCCAAGGGTAGTTGATAAATTTAAAAATAGAACTAGACAAAACCGTTACATTTACGAAGTTACAATGCACGTACACCCTACCCAACACTCACACGTTACCACTAACGAGTTTCCCAATCCAGTGATTATCCAGCGACAGTACAATACCGGACATTCATTAGTCACCGATACGGGAGTTAATTGAATGTCAACAGCGATATTAACACCGGTAACAAACACCGGCGACAGGTCTCTTCGCCTGATTCGTATCTGTGATATTGACTATCATTTGTTTATTCAACATATTGTGGCATTGAACAATATAAAAATTATTTATTTCCTAACATTTTGTTATAATATTATCATGGGACATCTCCACACACGGTTGTCCATCCCAAAGTAAGCGTCAAGAGAGATCGTGTTATAGTAACGAGATCGCTGATAAACTATACAAATACATATTTATAAAACGTAATTTCACACCTGTAATCCTCGAAGACGTAGGCAGAGGAGTGTAGTACACGCCCACATTGCATCAGTTAGGTTTCCGTTCGAGTCTGCAATAGGTGGTGAGCCTATTGCCATACATTAGCCACAAATACAGACTGCGGTCCACGATTCGACATTATTATTATAGATATTACATAATTTTTTTTACACCTAGAAATAGACCAAATACTTTATGCTTATCACACATTTATTCTGGGTGGGAATCGAACCCACGGCCCCCAGAGCAGTCAGGTGCACTAGCCTCTGCGTCGACGGGCCAGTCATTCATGGTCATATTTCAAATAATAATTTATTTCAGAAAACTTGATTAAAATATCAAGCTTAGTTCCTTATGAAGTAGGTCGAGCACATCGAGTGTCAATAATCTTTGCAGATCTGATGTTTTTCTAGAAGGATTACTTTACATACGGCCGCCGATTTCCAACACTACTGACTCATCTGCCACCTACAAAAAGCTTGTTGCAAACATTCCAATACATGTATAAATAATTGTGCTATCTTAACGTTGCCATATGTATATACCTATAGAAAAAACATAATCGGTTATGTTAAATCTACATATGACGCTTACGACAATTCTCGAGTAGACTCTTCGTATTGGATATTGTAGACGAGATGCCGTTCCTTGCATAACGCTGTTGGAACGATAACGTAAACGCTATGAAAATATTAACCTTTGGTTTTTTTGTTAAAGTATGTAGAAAGCTTTTGGCGTTGATATAAAGACCGCATTACATAATTAGATACCAAACACTTGGAATCCTATTTATCTAATCTTTTTGTACGATCGTGGACATCTTCGATATTAGTTAGCTAATATTATTAAAATATATTAAAAATAATCGACTGTTTTTGAGCTTTTTTTTTGTGGCGCCGGGTGTATAGCGTTAATATACACATGCATTATAATAATTACGTTAACAATGAAGAAATTAACAAAGCAACTTTATTAACATACATGCAAGTAACGCTAAGTCACGATAATTATTACGTTAATGGCGGCGTTATTACGTCATTCACGGGCTAAGAACGTAATTAGATTAACCCGTCAATTTAGTTTCATAACGAAATACAATTATAAATAGGTAGTATACGTACATATCTAGAATAATTACATAAAATTAGATGTTATTAATGTATATTCTACATTGTACAAAACAATTTCTATAATGGCAAAAATATAATAATAAATAGTAAAACCAACTACCTTTTTGATCTAGTGGTTGCATGTGCGATTGCTGATCGAAGAGTCCCAGATTCAAACCCCGGTACTTTTTTAACATAAAACAACTTATAGGTAATCTCTCTATTTGAAATTTCTAGTTGTGACTCGGAGTATTAAATATCTGTCGAACCGGAGGTGTGTACTAAACGCCTCCGCCTACGCCTACGAGGATAACATGCATGATGTTACGTTTGTTACGTAACAGCAAAGTGCTTTTATTAATTCGGCATTGGCATCAGGCAATTTTATTAAATTGGTAATAGGCCCTCCCTACCATGGGACGTATGACAGGTGAAAAGTGAGTGTTCTGTAATCCCATCGCGGGTGAACACTGGCGTCATGTTAGGTAATGTTTATTAATTTCCTGTTTGTACACAATTTGTGACAGTAATGGCCTGTTTTACAGCTACCGACGATGTACTTTACAATTACGACCAGCATCGCTAATAAGGTAACAAAAATAAGACAGATACCTTGGCTATGTATACAAATAATAAAATATAAGGATGAAACAATTTTCAAATTGAACACTTCTTGAAAAAAATAACTGCTGTATGTTACGAAACATCTGCATGGTTTTTCTTAATAATTATTATTTTACCATCATCTCAGGTTCCTAATGGGTTAGGCAGTGTGCATCGAGTGTCAAAATCCATCCTCACAGACGAAACTTGCTTCTTCTACATTCATCATTATTTTCATTAATTTCTTACTAGTGCCTACTGTTGAAGTGTTACTCACAGTTTCTCGGACAGACTTGAGTCTGGTGCCTCCTTTCCACCAGGATATTGTGGGTTTTGGTCTCGCGCCGACGGCCTGGCAGACCAGCTCAGTAGTCTGGCCAGCCACGAGGGGTCGCTTGCCGCCTTGAAGACGCACCCAGAGCGGTCGTACTGTGGACAAAGTTACATAATAAAAGGTGAAGGTAATCTTCGTAAGGAATAATGCACGCCTAGAACTTCTGCGTGAAGTTCATTAAGACTTGTAAAGTCTGTTACCCGAAACTTGGTTAACAAGGCAGTCAACGATATTAACACTTCACATTCGATGAAGAAAGCCGTTGTGAATCTTCAAAAGGAGTACGACTAAGAAAACTAGAGTTTATAATGATGACTATAAGAATATATTATATTATATGTAGTAGATGCGAATGAGCATCCAAGTTATGTACGTAACATTTTCAAAACATCGATACATTCGCTTATTATTACAGATCGCATTACAGGGCATTGCCACAATTTTTTTTGTGTGCACGTAGAGTCCTTATATATTTATCTTACCGAGTGTGAGTTTAGCAAATGTAGCAAAAGCTGAATACGTAGCATTATACATATAATATATTTAGTAGCAATAATCTCGTATAATTAAAAGCATGTATGCAGAAAAGTATATATGTATACATATATTAACGTTAAGGTTTCCTGTAAATATTTTTCATTGTCATTATAAAATTAAATCTTAAAATTACAATATCATGTAATTATAATAAATAAATTATAATAAATAGATGTGTATGATGCAACACTAATAGTGCTTTTAAATTTCACATAAGTACCAAAGTATTGAGACAGGCATATATATGAAGGTACATACTTTAGCAAACAAAACAAATATTGTCGTAGGTATTTCAAAATGAAAAATGAATATACGTTTTAAAAAAGCAATCAAAGCATGAATGCAACAATTGATTAATTACTGTTATGTATGTAACAGTTGTTATATGTATATAAGACTCAAAATAATAAAATTAATAAAATACATTATAATGACACCGACGATAGGCCTGTTAAAAAACGCCTAGAAGCCGGTCGTATGTATAAGGTGGCGAGCAATTTCCATATAAAAAATTCAAGGGACCCTGTTCGGGAGTTTTTTTGTCCCTCATTGATGGATGATTTTTTGATACGCGTATGTAAATCCAAGCTTTTTAATTTGCGTTAATGGCACTGCCCTCGCCATGGAAATTGAATAATCCTCAGTTTTTTTTTGCTGGCAGTAATCATTAAAATTCAATTTATAAGCGCGACACACAGCCGGTTTACGCGTCCAATTACTCAAGCAGAAAAAACTGTATCATTAAAACAATTATTGAATAAAAAAGCTGATCTTCATTCATACTACTTATCAATATAAAAAAATTATTTTACCAAAAATTTGGTCATTGTATTTTAGTTGTAGATTAAATGCAAATAATATATGGTACTTGTGTAAATTCTTTTCTGCAAGATCGCGATAAGTTGATAAAAACGTATTTTCCAAAACAAGGATTTAGCTAAGTCTGAATTTCTTCAAAATTTGATTCTTTTTATGTTATATTTTTTTCTGTTAAATAATCTGTTTAACAGGAAATGTCAAAAGCGTCAAGTTTAATTCACAAGACATTGTACCATACCATTATAAGCTACAATATTAATACGATGTAAAGAGAAAATCTTCAATAAAGAATACCAATTAAACATCAAAACATACATGTATGAAGAAACATAGAGTGTCACAAATATGTCACAAAAGACCTGCACTCGATTATCTTAGTCTAAAAACAATAGCTGGTAATAGAATGCTTTGTTAATCTCTATGAAGTTTGGAAAACCCAATACGTATTAACCTATGTAGTTATTATTCTCGAAAACGTTCACAAGGAATTCTTGATACAATTATTGTAAATACCCTTATTCCAGGTCATCATTCAGTTATATCACGGATAGGGAACTCCCAGGTAGGGACAACATGACTTCGATGACAAAATCCCATCAACTTAAGATTGGTCTTCCTAAATATTACTTAACTAGCAGTATGTGTATATTTACCATCTTCTCCGGCGAACACGATGTCCGTTATTTCTGTATACACGTAAGAAAATATAGAACTGGCAGTAATAGACGTAACTCCGTGAAATTGATAAAGCGCCCATAAAAAAAAATATGGAGGCCATTTGAATAAAGAATTAGAACCACTTAAAAATCTAGAAACTACTACGGTATTCAATTACAAACTGAGATAAGAATGTTGTTTTAAGGAATGAATTATGTCAAGTAAAAATGAAGTTCATATGTCCAAGGAGGACATTCAATTAATATGTAGTTATCATTTGTTAATTTGTATTCAACAAATAACTGTTCAAGTAATAAATAATTAAATTCTCAGTTAATATTCACACACGACGAATTTCAAATTTTCCTTTGTCTCATTCTGTTTGCGAAGCCAAAGCGAAGTATAATATTATTATTAGCATTATATACATATATGTATGTACAGGAGGAGATTATATTTATTTTTAACCCAACATACGAGATATGTTTGCATTATTTTAAGACTAATTGAATGTAAGCTAATTACCTTGTAATTAATGGGTAACATAATACATACATATTTAAATACAGAGAAAATAACTCCGAAGATACTGAATATTACCAAATTGTGTATATTAGGAATTTTTCGTTACTCCTTTATGTAAGTAGTAAATTTAACACTTTGGAAATTTAACACTTAATGATAAGTGGAAATCTTATTCTAAATTTATCTGTACCTACCTAACGTGAAATTAATGCTGTTTTAAAGATTTCATATGAATTTCTAGATTGTCCTGAAGCTTCATGTTTTAACATTGAAAGATTATCACGCTTTTGTTTAGGAAGTTAAGGTTTTTTTTGTTCTGTTTGTAAGGGTGTAGCAGTTTCCGAAGGTCAGGTGGCGACAGAATATTTATGAAAATTTACAAACGTACAATTGGGGTCTTAAACACGAACAACACCTTTCTTCACCCTTTTGCGCTCAGTCTAATTCGTATTTTGCTTGATTCTATATGCTCTGAAAACCAAAAAAAAGTTTTCTAAGGCTTTAAACGTAATAACACGCCGGTAATCCCCGAAGAGGTAGGTAGAGGAATGTATGTATTATGCTCCCACGTTTCACCGGTTACGTTTACGTCCCACTATGGAATAGGTGGTGAGCCTATTGCTATGCACCGGGAACATGACCAGACTCCGAGTCACTATTAGAAAATCTAAATAAGGAAAGCTTTGAACACGAATAAATTTATTGCCAGTAGTAAATAAATTTCCACGATTCACGAGTAACGTTATACATGGATAGGGCGGTGAACATAATGTGCAAAAATGTGATGTACAAAGAGCAAAATCACCGAATACTGACACTTGACGTCACTTTGCCCGTTCCACAGCGCGCAAACATCCGTCGCGTTGTTGCGATGTAATGCGCCCCGTAATTTACCAAAGCATCACCCATCATACTTAACGGGCATCATTTTTTTGTACGACTTGTATGTAATAATACGTGGCTTTTTATATTTCCTCGATGCCCGAGAACCTTTGCTTCGGTTTAATATATATTTTCGTGATAAATATGAAAGAAACTGGTTTTAGTGGTTTTTTAATCAAGCGAGTGATGAATATAAAAGGAGATCTGCTATGTAATGATTGAGATTTCGCACTCGGAGCTCTCTGCCTACCCCGTAAAGACTTGGTCCGACGATGTTAATCATAGATGTGACAAAAATTTGTTTTACCCTGCATTATTGGCAATGTTTATGGCCGTTTATCTTTTTTTATTGATAAATATATAGGTACATACCACGTTCGGTTTGCAATGATAGAGATAGTTGACACTCGTTCTCTGCCTACCCTGTAAGGCACCTGGTCCAAAGATATAATAATGATACGTTTTTGTAATGCAAACAATCAAGGATTAAGACAGCAGCTCAATGTTAATTGGCCATTGAGAACACAGCCATGGGTATCCCACCGCTAATAGAACTGAGGTCGGTTGTAGATGAGCTGCCAGCCAACAGTGCCAAACGTCGTTTGTTTCAGTGCACAACTTTACCGCCGAAGTGCAATTGTGAAGCAAAATGGCTTAACTAGTTCCTCGGAGATTTAATTAAGAATTTAACATCAATAATACATATGCAGGTATATAAGCATCCATGTCAGTTCTCAGGAGTAGCACAGCCAGTTTGTGGCCGATTTCGAATGAAAATGGTTTTGGTATTGTATTGTATTGTAAATTGGTATACATTAACCCAATTA
>DWFO01005442.1:0-10531 GCA_018246595.1 Mimoniades nurscia nurscia
TTGTAGATCTTATAAATATCTACAAAAAACGCGTTTACTTTATTTTACTCATGCTATTAATCTGTATCAAAATAAATTATTTCATCACTAAGAACAGTTTATGTAGATAATATTTGGTCTTTGAATGATCCACGCAGCCGGAGCCGCGGGCGACCGCTAGTATTAAATATGAATATCGACGAAAATGCACAGGTATCTATATACCTAAATAGAAAAAAGCGTTGATGCACACTAACATACAGATTATTTTTTGGTACATATGTATATGTATGTAACAGAATGGAAGCTACATACCTACGTAGCTTCCGCGGTATGAATTAGAACTTTTCTTTTAGCATTTTTCAACTTAATTTACGATATGATGACGCAAATGCTGATTCTAAGATCGCTGCAACATGATCTTCTAGACATACAGTAATAAGAAATAAAAACGGCAAATCCGATATCATAAATCCTACGGTACAAGCAATAAAAAAACTACAAAGTCGCTATTTAAACATACTGTCAACACCGATGATTTAGCGTTACTATAGGCATATTATCATAATAGTAAAATATTAAAAAGTATGCTTAATGCGTTATTTGCTTTAGGATTCCCCAATTACCGCAAAAACGTCGCAACGCCGAACATCGGGCGCGGGTGCGTCGGCGCGGCAAAGCCGCTATGCTCGCTATCCCCGCTATGCGCCGCGCACTCATTGCGCTGTATCATCGCATACTGAAACATCCTTGCGCTTTTTATCCATCCGCTAATGACATAATCGCGCAGCTCCCGGTTTTGTTTCAAAAACTTTTAAATGCATTTCGTTATATATGTTAGTAATACATATATTTATGGACGGTACGAGCTAAGAATAAATATGTACGTACTTTCAATAAAACGAAAAAAAATGGTAAACAATTTTACTATCGTAGAACATAAATACATTTTATGGCTTATACGTTTTCCTGCACTACAATCATAGAATGATGGGCAGCAAAAAAGAGATCGATTAACACGAGCAATTAAATACCTATCCATCAAAAGATCTATAACAATTATTTACGAAACAACTACGTTGAATGCAGGAACGAAAACAAGCAATTCAGTATTAATAAACCTACAAAAACCGTTTTATATTTCGATATCAACATTATTTATTACACTCTACCTTACTGTAGAAGAATTTTAAATTCCAGAATTAACACACGCTACTTATAAAAATTTACACACAATGAATTCTTAGCTGGAGTTTATTGTTTATTTGCATATCTATGTATTATAATCTGTGAATGAAGCAATCTAATTATTATTTAATTATTTCAAGTTCTTTTAAAATTTATTTAATATATTTAATATTTAATAACGGGGGGTTAATGAAAATAGCATTTACGGAACTTCCTTAATATGGTAACGGAAAACCTGATTAGCTAAATATTTGGAGTTCTAGACGCATATCTGTCCACTAGGCTTATCCCAACCTGCAGAAATGTTCAAATCATATAAACAATTATATTGTTTACACTTCTTCGAAAAACATTCAGTTTACTGTTGAAAACTCGGAGTACAAAAGGAAAAACAACTTAACGCACGGACATCTACCTAATCCTTACTTAAAACCCTGTTTGGTAGTGTCCAGGCAGCTGGGAAACTACGAACATAATGTATTTAAAATACGTAGGTACCTTATGTAGATAATGTCACACCCAAACATAAAACAAAAACTAGTGCTCATTACACGAATATATACGAGTATGTCCTAGGTGGGAATTGAATATACAGCCTCCGTCCGACCAGCGTTCGAGTTAACAAATTACAGAATGAACGAAAAACAAATTATATTATCATCCTGACGCAATGACTAAACCCTCTTAACATGTCATTCAGCGCGCGACACCCCGAGAGTTCCAAAGGAACGCGGTATGAACCGTGTAGGTAGTCATTATAGGCATACCTACTTATACACGTTTTAAACTTAATGACAAGTATTCTATTTCAAGGCCGCTCAAAGAGAGCGATGCTTAAACGTGGTCATATACATCGTTATCACTAATTAGTTTCAACTCACCTCGCCGTTGCATTCTCATAATTCCGGGCTCAAAAACGCATAGAAAAACCTGTGAATGAATACCGCCATCTTAAACAGGATTGCCAGATGCAAAAACAAGCAAAACACGTAGTGATTTTTTGATTTCAATAACATTCAACTTTTTATTTCGTAAGCAACACCGAAAAATATGAGAGCGAGAGTCTTTAATATGATTTACAGCACGATTATTCCTAAAGTAGCGTTTGAACCTCGTATTGGCTTGAAAAACATGTTTTATGTCTAATATTATGATAGATATAACTTTTTAAATCTCTACATAATTTAGGATTTTTCTAATACATTCTACACCCGATGCTGGAACTGCTTTATCCATTTTGATACAATTTATTCCTGCAACAATAATAATCAACGAAAATTAAAGAATACATTCCTTCTTATTTACATTTTTCAGTTATTTCTCAATATCCTACAGGCGTGCTGGCAACCCTGCGCGCCGCCATCTTACGTTACGACAATTATGCGAAATGGCGGAATGGCCGCCAGCGATTGCGATTGGTCGGTAAAAAGCCGACAAGTGTTAATCGCTCCAGATTCGTTGTTAACGAAGTGTGATTTAAGATAATTACTCAGTCGCTTCGACCGTGCTTGAGACGTCATTAACAATAATAAGACACCGACAGCGTGGGATACTTTCGGATCTAATGGCAACATTAACTACTAGCGTGATTAATATTAGTTGTAGTTACAGAATAGCTCACGTGCGTTCCTTATCCCGGCTAGAGAGAGCCGATAAGAAATAAGAATAATTGCAACGTTTGGAAAAAGGGAGATTAATAACTTTTCAAGTTACGTGTAGGTACACTGAGCAATAATATCTTGAAATATATTTGCTATATTATATGTATACATAGATCAGTGAATCGGCTAAGAACCCCTTAGAACAGAAATCCTGTAAGGTGAACTAACAATAAGTACCTAAAAGTTGAAGATAGTTAATAATTGTGTTATGGATACATACTGAATTTATAAAAAAATATTGGATGAAAATATTAAAAAAAATATTTTGAACAGTACGCCGTTCACATACATTCGACATTTAGCATGCGATGAAAAAAATAAATTCTCTGAACCCAGAACCTCACCGCGCACATCGGCTATTAAATCCGATAGCAGTCATAAAACATGTGAAAAAACTCCTTCAGTTTCGTAAAATATCTCATAAAAATACCTACAAGTGTCTGGTGTACCGCCGCCCGTAAAAAGTTCACCGAAATGGTCCCCGCGACAAAAAGCTAAAACATTCGCGGGCCCTGGTTGCATTTCACCTGTATCGCCTTGTACGGTGAGCAACTGTCAGTGTCCGCTTATATAGAGCATACGGTTTTGAGAAACGAACTGACGAGCGTCGACTAATTGGGCACATACACATTGATATATACTCGTAGTTATGTAAAGGCACCTTCATGTTCGATATTTTTTGTCAGTTTCGAACAAGATATATGTAAGTACTAAACACAATTTGTTAAGCAAGCTACCAAATACTTAGTCTCAGTATGACTTTTTATACTAGCAATTGTTACAGTGAATGTATTTTCAAATCCAGAATTGTTTAGTACGCACAATTACTGCAAAGCACTAAATTTCAACGCGTTAAGCTTAATAGTCTTCTTATCCAGCCACCAGGGCGCTCTACTTCCATTTTTTGAACTATCGGTTTAGTTTGCATAAAAGTTTCATGTAAATACGAGTTAAAAAACGATAATAAAAAAAATGTAACATCACGCCTGTATCCCCGAAGAGGTAGCCAGAAGAATGTAGAATACTCCCACGTTTCACCAGTTAGGTTTGCGTCCCACCATGGAATAGGTGGTGAGCCAATTGCCATACACCGGGCACATATTCAGACTCCGAGCCACTACCAAAAAAATTAGAAAAATTTTGTAGTGCCCGACCCGGGAATTGAACGCAGGACCCAGGCAGTCGCACTTGGAATCAACACGACCAACGAGGCAGTCAAATAATACCTATTTAAAATTGTCGTATTTAGCTGTAAATTAATACCTATAGTAAAAATGAAGGAGAAACTAGAAAGTTCATCTGAACTTTCTAGTTAATAAACATAGATACCAATTACTAACTAGATACTTATGTGTAGATCGATTTTGCTTTTTGTCTGTATGTAAAGGCATCCTTTACATACAGACAAAAAGCAAAATCTCGCATACATCACCAAATTCTTTTTTAAAACTTAATTTATTCTAGATTAGAATCGTACCTACAACATTCGAAGAAATCAAAGCCACAGTACGAACTACCGAAGAACAAACGTAGGTACTTGTATATGACGTAAGATCAACTCATAACACAGGCCGCAACCCCATTTTTCGTCACCTTTTAATTCTTTAGTGTTAAATCTCTCCATATAAATATAAGTCATTGAAACGAAACTCTCAATATCGGTTTCGTAAGCCGCAAGTGGTGTGGGAGTGTGCGGCCGGCGGCGACGCGGTATTTATCGGCGACGCGATAACGCCCAAGTATCTTCATTAGCGAATCTTGTTCCGACGAAAGCAGCACGGACATAAAATACTTCGTGTACGTATTCGTTTAAAGAAAACATCCAAATGTGCCTAATATAGTTTTATCGTTCTCGAAAGTATTTTTCAATGTATTAAAATTTTACGGGATTTATCTAACTTAGATTGTCTAGTCGTGGCTCGGAGTCTGGACATTTGCCCGGTGTATGGCAATAGGCTCACCACCTATTCCATAGTGGGACGTAAACTTAAGTGATGAAACGTGGGAATGTACCTACTCCTCTACCTACTTCTTCGGGGATGACCTAGGACTCTACAAAAACCAGGACATGTTCTGGTTAAACGGAACGGTGAGCTACTCCAATGTAATCTAACGGTGACATCAGTACAATCTTATCAGTAATGTATAAAACAATTGAGTAAGAGGTCACAATGACAAATTTTGTCAAGAGTTTCCATGTTTTGAAAAACATCTTACTTTTTTGTCGCCGGCTGTTGTCAAAGAGCAATTTTTAAACCTCGTTGGAGACTTATAAGCGGTGTAAAAACATCCGTTAGACGGATAAGCTTGAAATACGGATATCCTGTAATATATATTAAAGCATGTTAGTGGAATTTGTTTCAGCCTTGGGCTTATCACTTCACATATAAAAACCATTAATGAAACATGTGTTGATATCTTTAATCATTTAATTAAAACCCATTAAAATTATACTACCATAATATGATTATGCATTATAAAAATATTAATTACAAAGTGTTTAGTAGTCTAGAATATTAAGTGCTCTGAAAATATAATGTGTAGATAAATAGAAGTCACAACTGAAAAGTATATTAAGTGCTATAAAAGTAACTAGTCAAAAATACGGCAAATACTATAATAATCACTGGTAAAAATATGGTAGGGTATTGAAAACTTTCAAAAATCTATAGTTAGAAACTATAGTTAGAAACTCGATCACCACATAGTCGTTGGTGAAAAAAGGAAAAACAAAAACAAAATCCCCTTCGTCAGTTAAAAGAGCTTTAATCCGTTCCCCAAAGGAAACTAGAATGATAGTCAACATTAATCTCACGACGGTGTGTTGTAGCGCCATAAGTCAGCGGCAACCAACCGCGGGGCGGGCCGGCTGTCTTGTTAATGGGGCTCTAATTGTTGCCCTGAGATTGAGACGCGGCACTGAACTTTGGCTTGCCGTTGCGTTATGTACATTAGTCATTATGTTATTAGTCATTAGTCACCGCTCGTCTCATTGTCAGTCGTGAATAGTCATAACGGGATATTCTTCGTATATGAGATATAAGCTACTGGAATTGATCGAGTTTCTTTCCAACCAGTCGCGCCCCGTGGTTACGTTCGCGTTACAACTTATTTGTACGCCGTAGAATATTACTTGTATTGAGGCTGATTGCACAAGAGAATTTTAAAATTTAACTATAGCTTAACATATTCATACCTGCGTTTCCAAGTTCCATAAGAGATTTTAAATTTTTGAGCTTAGTTCTGTTCCCATTAACAATATCACTTGACTAATATGAATACTTGAATAAAAGCATGAATAAGATACAATATTTTCGGTTAAAATGCAAAATGAATACGTACATAGTAAGTATACCTAAAGCAGTGTAAAATACTAAGCACAATGACTCTAAAACGCTACAGATTTGTGCTGGTATTTCGTTTTCCACCTAAATTGCAGCAAACCAGACAATGGGAGTTATGAATTCCGAACACGTTTTAGTTTTTCAGCGCCGGCTGAAGATCAGTATTCAGTGCACGCCCAAATTCACCGTCAAATGTTGCTGAAAACTCTACATATTCGAGTAGAGCTTACTGCCTTTGTCTACCTTCGGTAAGTGTTTATGGTAGACAGATGTGTTAATCGTCAGTGAACGTAAATTCTACAATAGCTCAAGAGGTGGAATGATAAAGTTAATACATATTATTACTATTATCATTTGCAATTTCGACTATATGTTACTGAGGGTCATGATGATGACTATAATCGTTTTCTTCATATTTTATAAGGGTCACTATTTAGCACGCGATGCTCACTGCCAACTCCATATCGGACCTGGCGTCAGTATAAATCACTAATAACATACGCATTACATTATCGTACAGAAACACATACACCTTGCAACAATCACTTAAATCAGAGATCAAGACACAGCCAATAATGATATACCTACATAAGTTAGTGAACGCCGAGATACAAATCACATTTTTACCAAACAAACCCCAATCGGACCATCCTATGGCTATATTAACACCTTTACGGCCAAATTACAGGGAGTATTCAAATGTATGGTGTTTCACCATTAATTGCCGTTGGGCATTCAGCCCGCAAGCCTTCATTACGTAAACAGTCGATAAAACACCCGACAGCAATACCGTTGTCCTTCTTTAACACGAAGGAGAGAACGGAACAGCTGCTCCATATTCCATCTTTAAAAAAAGGTAACTTTAAAATGCAGGCAGTCGTTTGGCTTGCACTTTAAAGTTACCATTACATTAAGTTAAAATATTCTGGAACATTCGATTCACAAAACTTACAAGAGCGCTCTTATATGAATGGACTATATAAGAGATAATATAGGCAACAACTATTTTACAATGACGACTAGTCTAAAGCCTTGATGTCCTCACTAACGCACTCAAAAGAACGAGATTCTTAACATATTGAAGCACAGAATATCCTCAAGTTCAAAGTTAGCAATGTGGTTGTAACATTTGTGAAGTGCAAAATGAACTTGTTACCGAGCTATTTCTCAACAATTACTAGTTTTAGAGGCAATCACGATCTTTTATTATCAATTCTTCCACTTACTTGTTTCTTCTTTTAAGAAATAAGAAAGAAATACGAGGAAAAAATTGTGCTACAGCAAAATTAGAACAAATTAATGTATTTAACCAGTTGCAAAAATATTATTAAAAAAGTTACCATTATTTTTCTCTAAAAGTTATTATGTATCTTTGTAAGAAAAGATTTCAATAACAAGTTCTTAGTTAAAAACGTTTTTAATAACACATATTAATAACACATATTCAACTCCTTTTTTTCGCGAAGCTTAAACGAACAGTCATCTAATGCCAGTTTCGATTAATCTTTTATAAATGTTAAAACAAGGAATAGTTCGGTTCGTACACAATCAGGTATCAGTATCAAAGAGCGGTATCCTGGTATCAATAATGGAGGTATCAGGTTGATTTCAATCTCTCGATTTATACACCTCGCGACCACGCCCCCCATGCATCACGCTTAACCGCCATGCTGTCTGGTGTCGGGCTCTGGGGATAATAACAAAACAACATCTTAATTATTCTGAAGATAAATCTGTGAAACGTCTTTGAACATATTATTTTTGTGTCAAATGATTAGCAAATGATATGCATTACGTTAAATACTCAATAAATAATAGAGATATCTGTGACCAATCTAAACTTGTTTGAAATAAAAGAAATAATAATAGTAATATGTTAAATAATATTAGTAGTATCAAGGAACACACAGACGGTCATCTGCTCGAAACTAAAGAAACCATTCCTGATCTTCCACACTTAAGTATGCGGTGGAGAAGTCCGATGAAAGCAATAATTTGTATCAATATATTTTTAATGCGAATTCGACATATTAATGTAATCATTACGATAGCACGCATTCATACATATATCCTCATTAGCCTGTCACAGTCCACTCCTGCTCAAAGGTTATCCGTGAATAATTTTTTAATTTATTAGTTAGAAAAACCCAATAGTACCCGAACCCGGGAATCGAACCCGGGACCCCTCGAACAGCAATCGCGCTTAAAATCATCGATCAAAGAGGTAGTCAATTACACACGTCACAGTAATATTTGCACAGTAATATTGCCTGGATAAATAATTTCTCGTACATAGAACACATAGAAATTACTCGCACATAGAAACTACTCGCACATAGAAATTACTTTAGGTACCTTTATATGTAACTACAGTGTTAGCCCCAAACAATCATTGTGATTAATCATTCTCCAATAAACTAAACACTGCTGTATGCCAAGGAGTGTAGCGTTATCAAGATTTTGCTTTGCTGCTTTGACAGAAAGATGTTTTGAAAAAATTGTTCTTTGTTATTCATAACGGAAGAAAATGAAAAACTTCTATTACATAGTAATTCCTATTATAAAAAAGTAATCTATTAAGTTTAATAAAACATTCATTATTATAGTTTGAAAATTTTCCTACGCTATCTCTTATAAAATAAAATAGTAAAGACAAGGCAAAAGTTTAAATTAAAAAATAAATATAAAACAACAAAAATGTATTATTCAAAATTAACTACTAGCATCAACCAAAGAACACTCCAAGAAAAAAACGAAACGATTTTATTATAAATTTATATTCATATCATTCAAACAACATGAACAAACATTTTATAACAAAATGTTGAATAACAAAGAGACAGCAATTACGATTATTTGCGATACATTAACATAATGAGCGTTAAAGTCTACTTATTGAGTGAATAAACGACAGGCTAGTCCAAATTAGCCGGCAGATGGGTACAGGCGACGCATCTGTCCCTGCACCAGCGCTGGACACCGATACACTAACTGTACTTATTAAATGTAGTGTCACACGCGACAATCTTCTATGGAACTATTTGTATAGTCGACCAGTAAACTTCGCTTTTAAATTTAAACATGTTCTATCCATTAAAGTTGGTAGCACTTTTAATTGCTCCAATGTTTATATGGAATAATAATAGAAACATGTAATTAATTGACATTTGTTTAACGTTGCCTCGTTAGACGTGGTGGTGGTCTTGGGTTCAAATCCCGAGTGGGGCACTATTGGATTTTTCTAATTTAGATTTTTTAGTAGTGGCTGTGTGACTGGATTTGTGATAGGTGTATGACAATAGGCTCGCCATCTAATCTATAGTGGGACGTAAATGTAACTGGGGAAACGTGGAAGTGTACTATACTCCTCTGCCTATCTCTTCGGGATTAACAGGCGTTTTATTTATTTAACGTTTTCTTAGTATCAAATATAATATTATATTGAGATCACTAAACCATTCCACTAACTTTAACGATCAAAATAATGAACTGTTTTTAATATTAAAACCTTTCTTCGTTAGCAAGAAACCTGTGCCAAGATGTAGAGCATTAAATTGCTTAAGAACTAGCTTTTCAAACCTCAATGTAAATAATGGTAGACTGCCTCGTTGGTGGAGTTGTTTTAAACTCGAATGCTCATCGAAAGGTCGTCAGTTCAAATTCCTGGGTCGAGAACCATTAGATTTTTCTAACTTAGAATTTATAGTTCAAATTCCTAGCAGTGCCTCGCAGTTTGAATTTGTGCCCGTTATATTAGACTCAGCATTTACTCCACGTTGAGACGTAAACCTAACTGGTGAAACGTGGGAGCGTACTACATACATTCCTCTATCTATTTCTTTGAGGATTAGGTACAAGTGTAAACTTCTCCATGCTTATTTTTAGACAACAGTAAACCGATCATTTGGTTAGGTTTGCATAGAAGTGATAGAACAGTTTCATTCTTTATGAGACACATACGAGTATTTACTGTATTATTCTTCGCTTTTCGGTATCCCTCAGGTTTCAATAGGTTGGAGCTATCAGCGGTAAACGCCGAAATCTGCAAATGGGATATTTGAAACAGCCCTTTGTCCAGTGTTGGACATCTGACGACCATAACTAGGATAGCCGTAATGTATAAGAAATAATTATTCAACAATTTACCAAATTATAATGAAGTATTTTATCATTATCCACAGTAATTAAGTATGATATAGTCAAGGGAGTATTATTGTTTTTTCATGCATCAGCAAGGTTTATTGATCATCGTAATATACAGTCATATTATAACCGGTTCGAATCCCGGGTCGGACACTACTAAAAATTTTCTAATTTAGATTTTCTAGTAGTGGCTCGAAGTCTGGATAAGTGCCCGGT
>DWFO01005443.1:0-10531 GCA_018246595.1 Mimoniades nurscia nurscia
TTAATTTTGAATTTTTTTTAGCTACCAAAACTAAAGCTCAAAGTTATTAAGATACTTCTTAGAAATTGTAATATGATATAATATTTCAAAAATAATATATGTCTTTGTTACACGGCGAGGCTTTACATTGACCAACAATATTATTCCATATATTCGGCATGATAAACAAACAATCATTTTTAATTAATGTTATTTTTAATTGACGCACCGTTTAACAATGCTAGCAATTTTTTGTCGACAAATTTTTTCTGGACAAAGCGTTAACAAAACAAGGGCTCAAATAAACTACTTAGTTTCTGCCGTTCTCTACATAAAACGCAAGTACTTAAACCAATTTACGGTAAAAACCCCTCTACAAGTGAGCCAATAGGGGTTACAATAGCGTGAATAACTTATATACACGTTTAACTAAGAGTGAAGCAAGCTCAGGGTTGTCAATAGTACTATTTTTTTTTTTTTATATAATTGTAACTATAACGTTAAAGTGAAATCTGAAAAGTCTATTTTAAAATCAGTTGCAAACCTGAAAAGCTATATCTTTCTTAATACTTATCACCAAAATATGCTATTATAATTTTCAAAGTACATTTTTTTTTAAACAAATTTTTAAAACGGTGTCTTATATTCACCTATTTTTAAAATCGAAAATATTCTTTTACTCGTTACGTGCATAATTGTTCCTGAAAAAGTTGCCAACCCTAACTAGCCCGCAGTTCTATCAGGGCCGCAAAAGGGAAAGTTCCTGAGAGTTCGTAGGCTTAATTAATTCCTTTACTAAGCGATCCTGTATTGTTTGTCTGTCAGATCTGTGCGAGGCATGTGTTGATTCAGAAAGCGTAGGCACTCTGTAGCATTGTACAGTTAAATAACCTCTTAACAGCTTGGTGAAATTGCTGAATGATGACTGGTTGCGATGACGTCATTAGCACTTGCAATGTCTAATGACATTCCATAGTTACATGTATGTATATGTTGTCATATTCGTATCTATTAGTTGACAACCGAATTATTAGATTTTGGTTCCCACTGTGTGATGGCAAAATATGAAATGAACTTCCTTCTGACGCTGAATCAAATCAAATCAAAGGGAGCTACTAAAGTGGCTCCTTAAATTTCTTCAATGTAAACAGCAAATGGTAGAACTTTTTCGGGGTAGATTATTACTTTGCGGCAGTCACTTATGTGTGTTCTTATAGTGTTTGTCGACAAAAGTGTAAAGAAACTGGGGTATTTGAGCAATATAATTTAAATAATTCCATCGTGGGCCTTAAAAGTAACTGGTGAAACGTGGGAATGTTCAACATTCCTCTGTCTGCCTCTTCGAGGATTACAGGCGTGATGTTACTTTTTTTTTTCTTTTAATTTAAATAATATCGATAATGTGATAGTAATAAATTATTATTGAGTTAGTCAAGAGCACCTTCAATAGGCGACTTATGTAGTCTTTAATTAATATAGAAATGTATGCCAGAATCGTAGCAGGTGGAAGTCCTTAATCTCTGCCGAGTCCAAGGCGTAGTAGACGTGGACATGTATGTAATTTAAGCTTTCTATACAAATATATTTCATTGTGACAGGGCGAGGCTCACATAGCCCTATATTATATCTACTATATTATTGGTATAGTTTTCAAACAGACGAAAAGGACATTGTGAAATCAATTTTTATCAATTAGAATCCAATTTTTTTTATTTATTTTTTATATTTGGTATTCAGTGCTCTCTCTGTCTACCCCGTAAGGGACTTTTCATTTGTTTACTGGAAACCTTCAAAAGGTACCCGGTACTCTGCGAGAGATACCGGGTTGCGTTGGACTTTTGCCGCATTAAAATCCACCCTCAGCGCTATTAAGAGGACTCCGGGATGGAGGTCTGGAGAGCCGAACCGGTGCCCACCTAGGGCAGCGCTTGCGAGCCCTTCTTCTGGGAGAGCCTCATCCCACGCCATTCGGTTCTCATGACAGTACGTGGCTACACATACAGTTGTCCTTCCCGGAATCGCTGAGTGAGCGGTTCGAACTCCCACTCTAGCCGCTCGCAGTCCCAGATGCCCCCTTTTATTCGCCTCTTACCACAGACAGGAGATACCGTAGCTCGTATTCTGGTCCCAAGCTACGAGAGCCCTTGTGAGGGACCTGGCGTGAATATATATGTACGTATGTATTTTTTATCGATACTATTGTACTGACATAAAACATTTGAAAATGTCCTGTAATTCAAGGAAGTAAAGCGATATACATAGCGATATAGCGAGAAACCTTTTGGACGAATTCATCAACATCAAATCTTCCAAATGGGCTATATTAAAGATAAGTATTTGTTGTCTTAGTACTTCGCTGTCTTAAACTTACAAGTTAATTACATACTTTGTCACAAGCCTCCCATATCAAGATATGCGCCATTATTTACAAGATAAGGCAAATGTGGATAAAAATCAATATTTACGTTGCGCCAATTCCGAACTTCCGCGGAACGCTCAATGATCCAACTTTTACTATATCACGTTTGCTTCCTCCAGGACGTTTATGGGAATTTATGGTGTAATAACAATATTCGTAATAATAATGGGAGCCTATCTTGAGTGCCGCTGCCACCCAGCCGTTCTGTCAAATTTGTGACGTAGTATTTTAATGCGTGGAATACATATAGGCACGGTGCTTAAGCGATTTTCGATGTTAGCGTTATGTAATAGAGATGTTGCTGTGTGACTTCGTGAATTGAAATATCCGTAGGTTTAATTGTTCGAATTGGTAGGGTAGTTAATGTCTTTGTTCCTAAACGGCTCAAATAGTTTGCAACAAATTCTGTTGGCACATAAATAAGCAGTTCGTAACAGTGTTCGAGACCGGAAATTATTGTCCTCGCTTTAGTTAGGTCGGGACACACGGTAGTTTCGTATAACATTATGGGACCGACGCTTCCGGTTTTTCCACATTAATTTCAAAATCGACTCACCTACGTTTTTCTGTATTTTTATAGCTTTTGGTTTTATTTTTCATTCGTAAAGTGTAAACGGGCATGCTGATGTACAGAGCCTAATAAATTAATACCTGTATATCAATTAGGATTAATAATAAATCTGGGATCGGATGTTATCTTATCTGAATATGGTAATGGGAGTTGATTACCTTAATAGATGTCCCAGTGCATGTAAGTGTTTTAACATCATCTATTAATGATATATGATGACGATATGTCTAAAATTTCAAGCATTGTCACTAATCTCGATTGATACCGGTTTAACTATGTACATAATATACATATATTCGTACGATAAACTATATTCATATAAACATTGAGACAGGTGTTATAATTCAGCAGTAACCTTAGCTATTGGGGTGATCTACATATATACCACTGATCGTACGTTCTTCGAAATTCGCGATCTTATCTGATTCACGAGCCTGTTCGGTGGAATTAGAGCGATAAGAGGTTTTGAGCCGATTAATTCGACGTTTGCGGCATTTAATTAAAGTGTTTGGTGCAACGGCGGCTGTTACGAACGACAGTATATTCAGTTTTATTGCCCGCTATGGCTGCTAAGCAGCGGGGGAGAATGTGGCGAATTGAATAGTGACCAATAAAAATAGATGCATATCTTTAAATTGAGGTACTTTGGGATGGCAAGAATGTTAATGTACTATTAAAGTACAGATTAAACACGCAACTTGCAAATGAGTGGACGACAATATTACTTATGTGTCCATGTTCTCTGACAGTTGTTTAATTTCATGCAATGCTATTTTTTTACTCCTAGTCTGAAACAATTCTTTCCACGATCAATTAATAAGGCGGTGTGGTAATTTAACCAATTAACATTAACCTCTTTACTAGATTTTCTAATTATATGTACGCATTAATTGTATTTGCTTTTGCTTCCCCTATCTATGTAGTTAGATTTTGAATGTTACATTTACAGTTTCGAAACTCTAAGTTTGATATTGTTTGGCTGGCGAAAGTTCCAATATAATTTTGTTTTAATGAAGGAGGGTAATTCGTCCCGATTCCTGTAAATTGTGGCCTGTAATGAAGCGATAGGGCCAGCGGTTGCTCGTCCCTGGACCCCATTACCTGAAGCCCGGGGGCGAGGGCATTTGATTAATTAAAATTGATAGAGAAACTTTGTATTTATTCGGTTGGTATTGTTAAAATTTTCTAAAATTTATATAGTAATATAAATATTAAACGTTTATTTGCGGTAAAACATAACTACAGGCTTATACTTACAACTATAAAAAATACATAATTTGTAACCAATAAAAAACTGATTTATTATTAAAAATGAAAAATATAGGTACCTACCTATAAATAACTAGGATAAATGAAAATAAAAAGTGTGCTGCAGTATGAAACATTTGTTCATTTTGATTTGGTAAGTGCAAAATGCAGAGAGGTTCAGAGAACGTTCAGACCAAACGGGCTGAAAATCAGCGACGTAAGTCAATTATATACATATGTTTTGAATGTTCTATATTTTATAAGTGCAAAAGTAACGTTGTATTTGTAAATCGGTGGACGACAGTGGCCATGTTTTATCGAATACAATACAAACTCAGAACACGACGTGATCGTTCGTATTGATTCGAGTTTGATTTTGGTTTTACATAAAATACCCGTGCCTACCATTCCGTATGCAAATATATAATTCAAAAGAGAGAACCGTAGTCAGCGCAGACCGGGAAATTTGTGAATCTTGAATCAATTCCACAACTCGAAACAAAAGTTATGGCGGATTCAAAGTTAGTCCCGAATTCTTGTGTAGGCGGGTTCCTGTATAAACGTGAACCAAGTATCTGAAAGGGAATTACGAATGCCACTCGGAAAAAAAATTATGAAAATATAGTCCCTACTCGATATACTAACGCAACGCCTGTTTATTTGTCTGCTCGGAATACTAAAAAGCTTTTGTTTGACTCACAAAGGTAGATAGATGTACACGTATAGGTGGAAGAACTATATCTCAAGTATCTACTTTTCAGTGAACGGACTGAAATACATTTGGGCGTGCACTGTTGGTCATAATTGAAACAAATCAACGTTTTGCATTTCATTCGTACCTGAATATTGAATGATATTCTTGTATTCGATCGTTCCAAACCTAGGCCAGGTGTGGAATACAAGGAATGTGTAAAGTTAACAGTATTGGGCGCGGTCACCATTCGGTCAATGAACAGTGGGGTCAATATCACGCGCGTTTCAGTTTCTCAGAATGATTGTTAAATAATCGGCGACGATTATATTGTTCTTGTAACGTAACAATTGTTATTCCTTGTAAATGGTTAAGGACCGTCTGTAAGGTAGATAGATAGATAGATTGGTCTTATCATCATCATCAGCCCACAGCTGTCCACTGCTGAACATAGGCCTCCCCTAGAGCGTGCCACTTTGGTCAATCGCAAGCATCGCAATGTTCGGATCGAGGAACCAACATGCATTCCCCAGTTATTAAATATCCAAACAAAATAATGTTATACACGCGGTATCAGCTGTGATATGTTACATGTGTACGTCAGAAAGCGAATCACGTAGAATGAGACAGAATGTTATTTAACAACAAATTTCATTTATTTATTTTATGACTGCCTAATTAGTTGTGTCGGTTGCACGCGTGGCTACCGATCGAGAGGTCCTGGGAACAAAGGCCGGGTCAGGCACTACTGGATTTTTCTTACTTACAATTAGATTGTCTAATAGTATGTAGTTCGGAGTCTGGAAATGTGCCCTGTGCATGGCAATAGACTCACCATCTGTTCCATAGTGGGACGTAAACGTAATTGGTGATAACGTGGAAGTGTACTACACTCCTCTGCCTACCTCTTCAGGGATTACAGCCGTGATGTTACGTAACTAATTATTTATCTATTTTAGGCTATATTTAAAGTAAGGGATACAAAGGCGTACTGAATGCCAAATGGTGTTCTTTGCTAGTCAAACCTGGGTGAAGATGGGAATGTGTGGTAGACACATACATACCCTAATACAATATTAATACATCATATACATGCGTACAAAGTTTGGTGATCCATCTGTGGCGTATCTATTAAACAGAAAAATTAAACACTGGGACGGTGTTGGAGTAGCCGGCATTTAAGGAAAGTTATATAAGAAACAAAAACTCAATATAAGCCTAAGTCGAAGGAGCATAACCTATTTCATCGTGCAGCCGCGCAAAGTTTAATTTTATAGGGATTTGTGTGTAAAATATTGTAATTGGAATTTCTCCGCTACAGCCACATTATCTGGTGTATAGTAGGACCAATACCGCACGAGGAATATACCGCTTGTTAGAACGAAATAAATGTTGTATCGCCAGTTTGATTGTTAGATTAAATTTTAATGTATTATGCTCATCAGCACTCATCTTTCTCTATTGTATACGGGTCTCCTATCAGAATGAGAACGGTTCAGGTCAAGTTAACCAAGCGCAAGTTGGCAGACGATATTATAGTACGTAATAATTTTCGTGGAATGGTCGCTTCGGACTCTGTCTGTTAAAAGTATACGAATACTGGTTGGACGACTTACGTCGGGAAACTCGACTATAGTCATAATATTTTTATTGGAAAGTCTACTTTACTACAAGTCCAAAGCTGTAAAGTGCCGAACTACCATTGTTTTATAATATTTCTTTCATGACAGCAAAAAAATCACTTCCAAACAATTTCCACAATGTTAGTGAAACTGTTTATATCCGGAATGTGCTACCGCATTACTGTAGTGGATATTGAAGTATCCGCTACGGGGTATTGGGGTTTTAATCTCTAGAAAGGATTTCTGACTTTGGAAAAACCCCCTAGTTTTTCAGATTTATCCATAGAAGGGTGTTTTTATTCATTGAAGGGCATATCTGTAGGTATTGTTAACTACAATTGATTAATATGACACACACACACATACACACGTGCGCGCGCGCAGACACGTACACGCACACTCATACTCACACGCGCTCTCCGGTTTACTAATGCAGTATCCTACTTCAATCTTTTGGTACAAAAAAAAATATATTACCTCATAATAAAGAAAGACTGACTGTCAGGTTAGTTGCAATGCACCAGCGTCACACAAATATATACCTATGTACAGTGACATTTGCACTATAAATCCCGTGGAACAATATAATATAATTTTTTTACAAGAAAACTGTATGTCATCTTTCAGTACCAAGAATCCGTCAGTTAATAAAATACATATAATAATCAACTTATCAGTCTTCCGCACGCTAATGGCCGTCATTCAACACCCACTTATTTTTCTACAAGGTAACGCATTATCACACTCAGTAGGTACGAGGATATGTTATTTTCCCAAGTTTATAATTGACGAATCATATTTTATATATATATATATATATATATATATATAATTATTGTATAGGCGTTTTTATAAATGATATTATCTAAGCTTACCTATCAAATGAAAGCTTTAAAAACTTACGCAAAATCATGTCTGCAATCCCCGAAGAGGTAGGAAGAGGAGTGTAGAATCCCACGTTCTACCAGTTACGTTTACGCCCCACTATGGAGTAGGTGGTGAGTCTTTTGCCATAAACCGGGCACATAGATATGTATCCAGTCTTGTAACCGCTAGTAAAAATCATGATTTAAAAAAATGTGACCATTACTTTAGTACGATAAGGCGAAGAAAAAGAACTTCAGTCGACATTTTGTATTACATTGAAGTGTCTAATATAAGTCTCGCTGACATCGACTTTCTTTTTGTTGCTGCATAATTTCCTTGATTTCTCCAGAGTTGAATCCTGGCCAAACTACCCGCGGGAACTGTCTGAGGCAGCATTTATAGCAGCCTATTCAGCTCTAAAATAGTGCGATCGTGTTTTTCTTGTATTATCCTACAGATCTCCCGAGCAATATAACTATGTATAGGCAGTCAACTACTATGTCTGTACGTGTAATAATTATAATATGGTAAACTATAAATGTACATATTTGTCATTCAACTATTAGGAAATATAATGTAGTCACTTATTATTTTGAATGTTTGGCTGTCTCATTGGTCAAGTGGTTGCAAGCGCTGCTGATAAGCGAGAGGTTCTGGGTTCGATTCCCGACCCGACTCGGATATACGAGTAGATATTGGATTTTTCTAGCATAGATTTTCTTGAAAAAAATTTCTTGTGGTGGCGTGAAGTTCGGATTTGTGTCCGGCGTACGGCAATACACTCGGCCCATATTCCATGGCGTTAAAGTAATTGGTGAGACGTGGCAGTGACACTACACCACATTCCTCTACCTACCGCTTCGCAAATTATAGGCGTGATGAAGTGTTTGTCATGTTTCTTTTATGCATCCATTTCTTTGCACACACAGTTTTTATATTTCAATATAGTGCACACCTGAGACATTCTTTTGTTTTTGTAATTCACGAAACTTCGTCGGGAATTATTGAGGGTGTGTAATTTCCATAACAAAGACCACTGTTATTTTAAAAATCTGCATTGAATCTGGAACGAAAGTCGTTGAAACCAGATCACTACTACCTTGTTATCGTACCTACGTAGCTAACTGCCGCAATATAATTGTTTCCACTTCCGGTCTCGAATTTCGTTTGTCCCCGTTGAAGTGTCCTGCCGCTGTCAGGTATAGTTTCAGTATCCCTTTGTTATGGATAACAAAGACGATATGGGTACAAGATATTGTGTGGAGCCACATTATTATATAATCACGAAAGTGATATATGGGTTTAGAGACGACATGCTTATGAATTAATTAAGCGAAATAACAAAGTATGTTAGAGAAAGTTTGTTAAAGTCAAAGTCATTAATTATAAAGACTATTAAGTATCGGGTAACTTCTGGAAGTAACTTCACGCCTGTAATCCCGGAAGAGGTAGGTAGAACGCAGGAACACTCCCACTTATCGGGTGATATATGTATATCTATCTGCAAGATATTGACTGGTTATTTAAAGTCCAAACTATATATTATCTACTGCCCTGTGAAGGGCTCGTGAATTTGCCTTGTTGATTGGAAGAAATCTGTAAAGTTGAATAAAATTGGGTGCGGTCGCCGCTCAGATGTTTGATCATCATCTTCATCATCAGCCTATTGTAATGTTTAGACGTTAGTGGCAAATTTCCCCAAATGTTCCATGCTCTGCGCACACGTTAAGTAGTCGACTCGGGTGGGACATAATAACGTCACACATCTACGTATACAATTCAATGTAGATTAAAATTTCTTGTAACAGATTTTCAAGTATTAGCCAGAACCTGAAACCTTTAAAGCAAACCGCTTGTCTAGAACTATACCCAGAAATGATTACAAATACAAGGACCTCATTGAAGTAGGTTGCATTTCTATGGCTGTTGGCATAATGTTTTTTTCGTCTTATAGCGTTGCAAATTGCCTGTTTAAGAATTTAGCCAGTGTTCAAGTATAAATGTTGGCGTGTATGGTACGCACCCAGCGGCGTATCTATGTATTTAGTGATTCAGAATCTGCTCAAGAGTCTGGTTTTGGTGGGAATATGTGATATATTAGAACAAATTAATATAAAAAATGTTTTATCACGCATGTAGTCCTCGAAGAGTGTGGTACACTACCGCATGCATATAGGCTAAGCTATACCGTTAAAGGCTCAGCCCCCCAGTCTAGTTCCGTGGCGGCCCGTATAACATTAATGTTCAATCTTGGTAGTGTACTAAACCCCTCTGTCTACTCCATCTAGCAAGTATTTACGTGATTTTATGTTACATAAAAACGTATGTAGCCAACGTTGAAGCCGCTCTTATGAGCGCTCTCACTTGAACCGACCCGTACTCGCCTCCTTTTACAAATTATTTTATTACACGACTTAGGCGGAGCACAGAGCGAGGTAATGTGTTTTACGGCATGTTTGCCGATGATATATCGTCTTGTGGCTATGAAATATTATGTGTATTTCTTATTCGAGTAAGAATTTTTGTTGGGAAAAGAATTATAATATTAGCCGCTTTACTCATAATGACGTATTGATTTTCCTGTTCTGTTTACACGTATGTATCCTCATTTCAATTTTCAAACTTGACTTACTTTGTGAAGTAAGCGATACCATGGTCTCATATTGGTATATAATGGTTTAAGTCGTATTGCATGAAGTGTTGAATGTAAATGAACTATCTATATTGGATCTTTGTTTCATTTGTGGTGTAGATAACATTTATTTACTATGAAGTAAACTTAATTATTTACTAATTACTTAATTATTTATTATTTATTATTTATTAAAGTATTTACTATGAAGTAAACTTAAGTCGCAAATTTCGATCTCGTATTGCGCTTTTTGTAACCAAAGAAAATATCTATGGATTCTTCATCAAATATCGTCAGATAAAGACGTAAATGTCATTGATTGACTAACTAAAATAAATAAAGAGAAACAAATGAAATCGACACAAATCCATTTAAAATTCAGAAACACCTGCGGAACATCTGTAAATTATTAACAATAAATAGTATATGTAACTTCACGCCTGTAATCCCCGAAGAGGTAGGCAGAGGAATGTAGCACATTCCCACGTTTCACCAGTTACTT